>ML272158.1:0-11005 GCA_005239495.1 Nicotiana undulata | reverse complement strand
ATCCAGATGAACCAGTTCCAACGACCTGGTGGTACTAACCATTTTCTTACTTTTGAAAGAAGATCTTACCTGCTTCCCCCTTGCACATGCATCAAAAATTGTCTTTCTTAAACTTAATGTTAGGGAGTCTTACCACTAAGTCCTTAGAGACTAGCTTGTTAGGCTGAGTCAGACTTGCATGACCAAGTCTTTTGTGCCACAGGAGGGGATCACTGTCCAACACACTAAGGCAAGTGAGTTCATTGTCAGATAGTGTGGACAAGTCAATGACATAGATATTGTTCATTCTCTTTCCCTGCAAAACAATCTTGTCAGTAAGCAGATTGATCACAAGACATTTTGTGGAAGTAAAAGCGATAAGGTTACCTCTGTCACACAGTTGTGACACACTGATTAGGCTATATTTCAAGCCATCTATCAGGTACACATGTTCAATTGAACGTGTGTCATCTTTACCTACCTTGCCGACCCCTATAATTTCACCTTTCTTTCCGTTTCCAAAGGAGACATTTCCTCCTTTGAGGTTTTCAAGTGAAAGGAACTGTTCCTTGTTCCCTGTCATATGCTTAGAGCAGCCACTATCCAAAAACCAAATTAGGCTGCTTCCCTTCACTTGTACCTACAAAAGGAAATCAGGGGTTAGTTTTAAGAACCCAAACTAGTTTGGGTCCTTTTCTATGAGAGAATGGATGAATTAGATTTTTTCTGGCCTAGTTTGGTAGCTAGTTCTTCTTTTTAATGAATCTCTCATTTTTCTGACTGGCCTGCTCTTTTACAGCACACTCATATTTGTAGTGTCCAGTCTTCCCACAATGGGTGTACATTTTATTTTCAGGGAGAGTGAGATACTTGCTTTTGGGATCCCACTTAGGCAATTGACTCCCTAAACCAAGCCCTCTTCGGTTGCTACTTTGATTCTCTTTAAGCCAAGTTAATGCATCAGAAGACTTATTCCATTTGCGTGTTCTATCAAATTCATGTTTGACTTTGCCAAGCTCTTCTTTAAGAGATTTTATCTGTTCATCCTTGGAATACATTTTATCCTTTAGTTTTCCTAAGTTCTCTCCTAACATTGCATGAGAGTGATAAACCATCTTTTTAATAGATCCTAGTCTTAACTAAGTTTACAGATTTTAGTTCTAGGATTTCAGTTTCGAGTGGATGGACCTGGTTCATCCAAACAGTGGTTTTCTTTTCAGATTCACTGACCCTTATTTCCAGGTCCATGCACTCTTCTTTTAGCATTTCACACTCTTTAGATAGTAGATCCTTCACTTTGGTTGTTTCCTCAGAATCATCTATGAAGTCAAGTAGCAACTCAGAGAGTTTCTCCTTAGATAAAAACTTTATTTTAGTTTTAAGTTGTGAGATACTTACCTCTGGTTCTTCATAAGTCTCCTCATCAGATTCTCCAATTGCCATGAGAGCCTGATCTTCTGTCTCACCATCTTCTGATTCTTCATCTGAACTTTCCCCCCAAGCAGCAACCATAGCCTTTGTAGTGGTTTTCTTGGGTTGGACCAGTTCCTTCTTCCTGTTCTTTCTTTCATATCTCTCCTTCCTCCATTCTACTTCCCACTGAGGGCAGGTTTTGATGAGATGGTCAGTTTTTCCACACTTTTAGCATCCGTCATTAGCTGGCCTTTCTGGTGCCTTTGCCTTGTTAAAGTTTTCTCCCTAGAGATGCCCTTCTTCCTCATGAGAAAGTTTCTAAATTCTTTGGTGATCATGGCCATCTCATCCTCCTCCAGATCTGCTCCTTCAGTGATCCTCAGTGCTAGACTTCTCTCCTTCTTTGGGGCATCCATCTTCATGGTTTGCCTTCTGAGTTCATAAGCAGTGAGATTTCCAATTAACTCATCCAGTCTAAGGGTTGCCATATTTTTGGATTCCTGGATAGCAGTGATCTTGCTTTCCCAGGAGATAGGCAAAACCCTTGTCAAGATCTTCTCTACCTTGTCTTCTTCAAGTATGATTCTTCCAAGAGACTTGAGTTCATTGGTCAAGGTTGTAAACCTTGTGTACATCTCCTGAATAGTCTCTCCTTCTTTCATAGTGAAGTTTTCATACTGAGAGTATAGTAGTGTACCTCTAGACCTTTTAACTTGAGGTGTTCCTTCATGGGCTACTTGTAGAGTGTCCCAGATTTCCTTGGCTGTTGTGCAGCTTTGGATTCTACTGTATTCATCAGGACCTAGTCCACATACTAGCCACTTCTTGGCCTTGGCATTCTTCTCCCATTTCTTCAAATCTTCAGCCGTGCAGTCAGCCCTAGTCTTAGGTACATCTACACCTTCAGCAGACTTCTTCATTGTTGCAAGAGGTCCATCAGTGACTATGTCCCATAGTTCATAGTCCTCTCCAATAAGATGGTCCTTCATTCTATTTTTCCACCAAGAATAGTACTGGCCATTGGAGAGTGGTGGCCTTGCAGTTGATTGACCTTCCCAGTTCCCAGGTGGTGCACTCATCCTGATCTTTTCCAAGGCGTTAGCCTTTTCACGGATAACCTGCTCTGATACCAATTGATGTTTTAGACTTCAATACTATGCAATAATATAAGTTAATTGTGCAGTACCCAATTTTCGAGTGCTGTCTAATAAGAAGAACCTGGTTCTTCTTGGTGTACTACTTTCTACTGTTGCGGAATAATAAATCAGTAAAGTAAAGACACAGAAATTTTTACGTGGAAAACACCTGGCTCAAAAGGTGAAAAAACCACAACCTACTCCTCAATAGGATTTTCTCAAACACTTCACTAAAAACTATGAGCCAAACGGACTTACAAAATAAACTCTTTTGTAATCCTAGGACTAACTCTAATCCTCTTTGTATCAACTAGCCTCTAGCTAATTTCTACAGATTTCAAGCTAACTCTAACTTGAACAATGTGTACCTATTACAATTGCTTATATGAAAGCTGAAAATATACAATGTTAAAACTCCTACTACAATCAACTAGACTCAATACACAAACAATGAAACTGTTCTTCTAGTTGAACTGTAACCTTCGCACAATACTTCTGCTTGCAAAATATCCTGTGAACTTTGCTTTTCAGAACTTGATTCACTTTTGACTTTGTGCGTCATCAATTTCAGCAGTAATACATTGAGTATTTATAGAGTCAGTTGTTGAGTACATGGTTCAATTCTGATCCAACTCTACCTAGGTATACGAGTTCGACTATGACTCAACTTCCTTCTCTATTTCTGTCCTTGCTGAAATCAACTTCATTCTTCTTTATTAGTTTGCAATCTTTTCGTACTTGGAGACATCCTTTTAGCTCTTTGATTTTCAGAAATCACTGATATCTCCTATGCATGAACAATTCTTGTGCCAACTGTTCCGTTAAGATGTGTGTGCTCTGATGACCTGGTTCAACTTGTCAATCTTCAAAACCTATTCAGTGACATGGGCCAACACAAGTACATCAAGGAAAATAGCAGCTAAATGCAGCACAATGAAAAAGATGAAACCTCACAGGCACTGTCGCTCAACCCTCAGCCCTCAATGCACACACTCTATAGGTACCTGCGCTCACTCGGGGTGTTCAGACTCCGGAGGGGCTCCTACAACCCAAACGCTAATATGCACGGACAACTCACATGCTGCACGGACAACTCACGTGCTATAATAACATCTCAAGGTCCGCACGGACAACTCACGTTCCACCATATCACATCAGAATCCGCACGGACAACTCACGTGCTAAGGTACAATACCTCACAAACAAGCCCGCAACTTCAATCACTCATGTACCTCTCTAGTCTCACCGCTCTCAATAAACTAAGGAAAGCAGCCCAAATCAAAGTATTACAGTGTATCAGCAAGAAGATGACGGAGACTAAGGTATACATGTATAAGAATTTCTATGACTAAGTATAACTACCATGAGTAGGTATAAAGCCTAAGCATGATTTCTAACATGAAGGCAATAAAGTTCTACTAGACAAGAATACACATAAACACAAATAAAGGCTATTAGACTTCACAGCCTCACGGGACGTACCAAGTATCAATCCCTCACGACGTACACCCACACGCCCATCACCTAGCATGGGTGTCACCTCCAAACAGTCACATGATACCAAGTCTCCGGGTTTCATACCCTCAAAACCAGATTTAAAACTGTTACTTACCTTAACAACGTAAAAATCCTACTCCGGGATGCTCTTGCCCATCGACTCGGCCTCCAAAAGATTCGAATCTATTCACAACCAGTACAATACCATCAATATACGCTAATGGAAAGAATTCCACTAGAAAAACTATCAAATTAGACAAAAATCCCGAAATCGGCTCAAACACGGCCCCTGGGCCCACGTCTCAAAACCTGACAAAAATTACAAAACTTGAAAGTACATTCACTCACGAGTCTAACCATACCAAATATACTCAAATCCGATAACAAAATCCAATTCAAAACCCTAAAAATCCAACTCAAGAATTCTTCCTCGTTTTTCTCAATTTTCCACCCCAAATCACAAATTAGAGGATGAAATTAAAGGTATAATCATGGAACTTGAAAAGTATTAGATAGAAATCACTTACACCAAACACCCACGCAAGAATCTCTCCAAAAACCGCCTTCTCCCGAGCTCCCACTTCAATTTTATGATATGAACTCGAAACCCTCGTTTTGAATCTTTTAAACCTGCCCAGATATACCTTCATCGCGATCACGGAAATAGCCCCACGGTCGCGAAGCACAAACATGCTGTCCCATATATTTTCTCTATGCGAACACATAATTCACCACGTGTTCGCGAAACTATTCCACACAAACCTACGCGATCGTAACCCGCCTCATGCGACCGTGTAGAGCAATCACCTCAGCTCCTCACCAGCTCTATTACTCCTACGCGAACGCGACACTGGCCACGCGTTCGCGAAGCACTACCTCACGCACGTACGCGATCACGCCCCTCACTCTGCAATCTCGTAGAACAACTTCACCTCTTCTCCAAATAAGCTTACGCGATCGCGAACATACTCCTGCGATCGCCTATAAGGAAACCAGAAGAAAAACACCAGCAGCCATCAGCCATCCTCCAAAAGCCTAAAATGGTACGTTAACCACCCGAAACTCACCTGAGGCCCTCGGGACCTCAACCAAACATACCAACACATCCCATAACATCATAAAAACTTATTTGAGCCTTCGAATCACTTAAAACAACATCAATATACCAAATTACCCTCGGATTCAAGCCAAAGAACTTCTAAACTTCCAAATTTTGCAAACGACGTCGAAACCTACCAGACCTCGTACGAATGACCTCAAATTTTACACACACGTCACAAATGACACTACGAATCTACCCTAACTTCTGTAATTCCATTCCGGCCCTGATATTAAATTTCTACTGCCGACCAAAATTGTCAAATTTTCAATTTTCGCCAATTCAAGCCTTATTCTACCACTGACCTCCAAATCACATTCCGGACGCGCTCCTAAGTCTGAAATCATCTAACGGAGATAACCGAACCATAAAAATCCAAATCTGAGATCGTTTACTCATAAGTCAACATCTGGTTGACTTTTCCAACTTAAGCTTCCTAATAAGAGACTATGTGTCTCATTCCACTCCGAAACCACTCCTCGATCGAACCAACCAACCCTATACAATACAATACAATTGAATAACATATAAAGAAGAAGAAATAGGGGAAAACGAGGCTATAACTCTCGAAACGACCAGCCGGGTCGTTACATCCTCCCCCTCTTAAACAAACGTTCGTCCTTGAATGAGTCAAGAAACATACCTAGAGTCTCAAATAGGTGTAGATATCTGATCTGCATGTCCCTCTCGGTCTCCCAGGTGTCCTCCTCCATAGGCTGACCTCTCCACTGCACCTTCACTGAAGCTATGTCCTTTGACCTCAACTTTCAAATTTGTCGATCCAAAATAGCCACCGGCTCCACATTATAATTCATATCACCCTCCAACTGAATCGTGCTGAAGTCCAAAACATGGGACAAATCACTAAAATACTTCCGGTGCATGGAAACATGAAATACCGGATGCTTATTTGACAAGCTAGGTGGCAAAACAAGCATCTAAGCCACCTCCCCTATCCTATGAAGCACCTCAAAAGGCCCGATGAACCAGGGGATCAACTTGCCGCTCTTCCAAAACCTCATAACACCCTTCATGGGTGATACCTTCAGCAAAACCTTCTCTCCAACCGTAAAAGACACATCACAGACCTTCCTGTCCACATAGCTCTTCTACCTAGACTACGCCGTGCGAAGACGCTCCTGAATCAATTTCACCTTATCTAATGCATCCTGGACCAAGTGTGTACCCAAGAGCATTGCTTCACCCAACTCAAACCATCCAACCGGAGACCTACACCTCCTCCCATATAAAGCCTCGTACGGAGCCATCTGAATACTCAACTGATAACTATTGTTATATGCAATCTTTGCGAGCGGCAGAAAGTGGTACTATGAACCACCAAAGTCAATGACATAAGCGCGCAACATGTCCTCCAATATCTGAATAGTGCGCTCGGACTGTCCGTCCATCTGAGGGTGAAAAGTTGTGCTCAACTCAACTTGAGTACCCAACTCTCGCTGCACGGCCCTCCAAAACTGCAATGTGAATTGAGTACCTGAAATGATGGAAACTAGGACACCATGCAGACGAACAATCTCTCGAATGTAAATCTCAGCCAACCGCTCTGAAGTGTAAGTAGTACCAACAAGAATGAAGTGTGCGGACTTGGTCAGCCGATCCACAATAACCCAAATAGCATCGAACTTCTTCGAAGTCTGTGGGAACCCAACTACAAAGTCCATGGTGATCCGCTCCCACTTCCACTCCGGAATATCTAATCTCTGAAGCAAGCCACCCGGTCTCTAATGCTCATACTTAACTTGTTGACAATTGTTGATACCTAATTTTTCCTCAAACTATTTTAAATTTTTGCACATATGCCTTCAAAATCACTTTTTATAAGAACTGGTATTTTTCCATAATTTTTCATATTTTTTCATATTTTTATTAATTTCTTTTCTAATTTATTCAGTATTTTATATTCAATAATTATTCATAAATTGTATTATAAATAATTTTCAAAATATTTCCCAGCTCAATATATCATTTTAATCCTATTGGAATTTAATTATTTCACAAATTAGCCAACTTGACATTATTTAGCTATAATTACATCAATTTTATAATTATAGCCTAATTGTACATTTTATACCATTTTAAATCAATAACTAGTCATTTTATATTTTTAATATTAGTTAATTACATTAATTTAATCTATTTAGCCTTAATTTCATTTTTATACAATTATTAGCTATTTTTATTAGTTATTTATCTATTTAAAGGGGTATTTAACTAATAACCACTTTTTAATCCTAAAATCAGCCTAATTTACCCGGACCCCAACCCAATTAACTAGCCCAAATACCCCAGGCCTAATACACTATCCTACCCAACCCAATCCTGTGAGTAATCTGGACCGTTGATCAAATTTGATCAATGGCCCAGATTCACTCTTACCTAATTTAACCCCTAACAACTAACCCCCCGTCTCTCATTCACTCCTCTCACTCTCTCTCTCTCTCTCTCTCTCTCTCTCTCTCTCTCTCTCTCTCTCTCTCTCTCTCTATCTCTCTCTAGTTCTCTCTAGAGACTCCTGGTCTCTTCATCTCCGATGAAGTCTGTTCGTCTCCCCGGCCACCTCCTCACCGGAAACCATGAAGGTCTCACCTCGTACCGTCCTTATGCCTCCATCCTATACACGTGTGTCGCCACCTTGAGGCTCTCAAGTGAACCAGAGTCAGTTCAACTCCTCCCTTCGATCATGCCATTTTGCCGGCCATCTATGGCCGTTCGAGTAAGATCTGCCACTTTCCGGCCAAAGACCGGTAATATCTTTGAGTTTCCTTCTTCTTTTCTGGGTTCTTTTGGAAACCCTAACTCTGAACCTCCCGATTTATTTAGATCTGTAATAGATCTGTGAGTATTATGAGGTTTTTATATGTTTTCCTCAAAGATCTTCCTGTTTCTAAAACGATTTCCTCACTTCTAAAACTAGGGTTTCAAAACCTTTTACAAAAAAACAGTTTCCTTTTAATTTCTCAGCATTATTTTGTGGTTTTATCATGTTTAAAAAATATTTGAGCCTTTCTATTCCGTTTGAGTCATTTTTTTTAAAAACCCTAAACTTCTGGGTTCAATCTGTGAGTCAGAGTCTATTTCACAATATTGTTTACCTGTTCTAAGCATGGCTATTGCTTTCATGTATGTTATGGGTCCTGTGATTTCTTGCTCTAATCGTTGCTAGGGTTTCTGATTCCCTGTCACTTATGCCTAAATGTCTACTGGTTCCTTTAATTATTTGCTACGAACCCCTAATTTCGCAATTAGGGTTTTCTGATTTGTTCAACATGTGTTATGCCTGTACTGTTTAATTAGTGCTCTATTAATTTTTACACTATATCCTTTACTGATTTTCAGTTTTCCTTAAATATGTGATACTCCCCTTTGAGTAGTATTGATTGCTTGATTTCGAGTGTCTCTTTACTTGTATGATATTTTCCTTTGATTGGCATTGATTCCCTGTGATTTGAATCTCACTCGAGATTTTCTTAACTGATTTGCAGAATCAAAACTATATTCTACCTTATTTCTATGTATAAACGTGCTGTCAAACTATTTTATACACTTTCCTTAATTGGTCTATTATGTATTTAGTCCTAATTGCATGCTCTATTCTGTACCATTCCTTGTATGATCAAATCAGCCTCTTAACTGATTTCTTTCCTTGTCTGTCACTGTTTGTATCCGTTTGAACTAGGACTCCTTAAGTATAGGGAGTACTTGCATTGATTGGATCCTAATTGTGATTACTTCTAAAATTATGTAAAACTAGTACTTGTTACCATATTCTCTGCCTACTTTCAAAACTATATATACTATATTCTCTCATTAGCAAAAACGAGGAACACGAGTTCAATAACTCTCTTAGACTTAAAAGATTTCTGCTCTTTCTTGTTACTTGCTACTCTCATTGAACTAGCAGGCTAGAAGCCAAGGCTAGTTATTGCACCACATCAACCCTATATTCTGTGTTTTTCTCTCCTTAACTGGTATGTCCCAGTTCAATTTCAAGTCCCAAAACTCTATGTGTTCTTCTATTGCTTCAATTCAATGATTTCCAGTCTTGACAATGGGAGTGCGTCTCATTTGAATAGAAAGGATTTACCTCTCTTGTTGGACGGGACTGAAAAGTCTTCCTGCCTACTATTTGGTTGTTTAATGTGTAATGGGTATGTTTAACTTATTGTTTCACCTGGCATGCATGGACTACCCTGTTCAATTTTATCCTGTTTAACTTATGACTAGCATGACTAAGGATTTGCCTGCTGCTCTCTCTAGTATGCCTCAACTTGATTCTGTCCCATGTTTAATTGTTTGCCTAGTTTGTTTATTGAGGTCCTGGTCTAATCTGCTTGCTAAATTTCCTAAGATCTCTAAGTAATTCTGATTCTGTGCAACTATGTTCTCACCTGACTGTCCTGAAATCCATGCCTTATGTCCGTACTATTAGCTGTATGACTAGATCCTTAATCCTATAAACTCTTGAAAAACTTCTGTACTTCTGTCATTATCCGTTTCACCATGTGTGTTCTATGTGTCCCCATACCCACAACCCCTGAGTAAAATCTGTGTTGGAATGATGTTGAACCTGTTCAAATTGTTTGCTGACTTCTCATAAGTGTTCACACTGTTTTCAAAAGTCGTTTTACTACTGATCAATTCCTATTTTTATAAAGCTTCTTTATTTATTGGATCAATCCAGTACTGTTCCTTTCTTACTTAAACCTTTTCAAACTACATCAAACACTCTCACTATACTCTTAGATATTAGGTTCTGCCCCTTTTGTGTGAGCATTGCTTAGGGACCCTTGAGCTCCCTCTGAACTTTGACACACAAGAGCTGGCCTTTCCACACTGCACTTACTCTCTCTTGGCTATGAAAATCTGGGTGTGAGCACTGCTCGGGATCCCTTGAGGTCCTTAGAGAACTCTGACACACCCGGATTATATGAAAGACTGTGAAACAATGATGGCATTGAGAACTTCTGAAGATCTTGGGCCTATTGGTAGCCCCCTATAGTGTAACTTCTTATTTTTCTGATTCAACTCTGTAATTTATGCAAATGGTCTGTAATAAGTATTTGTAAATAACTATTGGGGGATGGATAGTGAAAAGGGGAAGAGGTAGCGGGCTATGGCAGGTGGGCTGGGCCCGACCCGGGATCGACCTGTGCCCGCAGGTCAAACGGGCTAGCGGGCTAAATGAGTCGGCCCGCGGGGGGTCCGGGTCTTCAATTTGGACCCGTGATCCCGGGCCCGGCAGACGGGCCTGTGCCGGGCCAAGCGGGCCCAACGTTAAAAATTCAATTTTTTTTTTTAAAAAAATGGCCAACGGCCAAAATTTTAAAATCTAGCCGTTTGAGCCTCAAAAGAGCCGTTTGGAAAGTTTAAAAAATAGCCAAATGGCCCCCAAACTTTGTTTTAACCCCAAACTTTTTATAATTACACTTTTCCCTTTTCTCAACTATAAATACCCCCTCATTCTTTCATTTTTACTCACAAAATCATCAATCTCTCTCATTACACTTTTTATAATTACACTTTTTCCCTTTTCTCAACTGATAATAATCCAAATGATGCCCCGAATGACCCTCCTGTAGTAACCCCTACTTTTAATAGACGACGTGGTAAACGGGCCGAAACATCTCTTGTTTGGCATTTTTTTACTCAACTAAAAGATCAAAATAAGGCTAAGTGTAAAACTTGTGGCCTCTTGATGTCTCATAAATTTAATGACCACTGTGGGGGTACGGGTAGTTTGAGTAGACACATACCGAAACACCCTGATGCTAAAACTAAATTTCAACAATGAAAGCTCAACAAGAGGGGACAAGTGTAGGTACTCAGGTTAACCCTAGTACCGGGTCAAATCTAGCTCAAT
>ML272155.1:16151-43547 GCA_005239495.1 Nicotiana undulata | reverse complement strand
GTTGCAGTATTTGAATTGATGTGTTTAGATTTCCTTCTTGTTTTATAATTATTGTCTCAGATACATTTTCTTGTTCGTGTAGAATTATTTTATTGTGTTATCGTACATATGCTAGTATCACAGGTTTATCGTTAAAGCCTCGCCTTAGCCTCGTCACTACTTCGCAGAGGTTAGGCCCGACACTTACTCAGTACATGGGGTCGGTTGTACTGATACTACACTATATGCTCTTTTGCACAGATCCAGGTACGAGACAGCAGTAGAGGGCTTCAGGACGACCACCCATTTATTCGGAGACACGAGGTACATCTGCCGGCGTTCGCAGATTCCAAGAGTCTTCTCCTATTTTGCTTATACTGTTTTACATTATTCAGAACAGTTACACTATTTCTTTTAGCCATTATTTGTAGTATTCTTTAATAGTTCGTGGATTTGTGACACCAGACCCTGGGGTAGTCGTAGGGATATTTATTTAATTAGTTCGTGGTTCGTTAAATTTAATTAGTCATTATTATTATTTTGCTGTAAGGTTGTTGGAAATTATTTCAATTAAGTTCATCCTAAATTGATTTATTTATGCTTAAGTAATTAATTAAGGAAATTAGTAATCGATTTCTAACATTGGCTTGCCTAGCAAGTGTGATGTTAGGCGCCATCACGATCATTAAGGTTGGGAATTTGGGTCGTGACAGTGATTCCTGTGATTTGTTTCAGAATAAAATATTATTCTACCATATTTTACGTGCCTAAATATGTTTTCAAATATTTGACATATACCTTCCTTACTCGGAGCATTCTGTATTCATCCTTTACTATATACCACATTCTTTATTACTTTATTATGGTATAATCAGTTTTTTTTATTGATTCTTTCCTTATTTAGTCTAATTTACACCCGTTAAATCATAACTCCCTGATTGAAGGGAGTCCCAACTTCTGATTGGTTTAATTGATGTTTTTCCTATAATTGGTCTACCATGTACTTGTTTCTAGCATTATATATACATTCTATTCACTCCTCACAAACACACTAACAATACACTGTTCTACTGCATCTACACACACATACTCTCGTGTCTCTCTTGCTGTTACTTGCAACTCAGTTGGCTACAAGCCAAACTGAGTGATTCTACTGTGCTATTACTCTGCTGCCCTACTATTCTGTTGCATCTACACTATTACTCTGCCTTTCTTCACTTTGTTACTCTTCACTTTGCTGCTCTTCATTACTTTGCTGCTCTTCATTTCTCTCATTCATTTGGTATGGTTTCAGTTTAAGCCTACATCATCTAAAACAACATGTTTCTATTTGTATTAAGATTCCTTTTGTTTCTCTTATGCTTCTATTTGTGGTTCTGCTGTTTACCTTGCGACTAGCATGTCTATTTTTCCTTTTTAGTTCAGCATGCCTGTTGCTTTTCTTACATGCTCCTACTTGTGGTTCTGTTGTTTACCTTGCAATTAGCAAGTCCATTTTACCTATGTGATATCCCCCCCCCCCTCTAGTTCAGCATGCCTATTATGTTCCTACTTAGGTTTTTGTTGTTCAACCTGCATCTAGGTTTCTGAATCTATCTTTCACATATCTACTGTTACCTTGCCTTTCATGCTCAATGTGTTTCTCACACTCAGTCTCTTCTCTTTATATGTATCCCCCTTGCATATGTCTAATGTGTTAATTCAGTTATAATGCTAGTTTGCTTGGCTGATATGTTAGACACTTATTCCCTGAATCCTTAGAAACCTTTGATCAGGTGTATGTGTATTGCCTGCCTCACAATCTATATACTTGTCCCTCAAACCCCATCACCCTTATTTGTGATTGCTTGGACCATCATGTGATGCCGACTTTGTCTGTTTTGTCTTGCAAATTGTTTTTCAACAACTGAACCCTTATTTTTGAAAAGCTGGTCTTTATCAAAAATTCCTATCCTTTTCAAAACTATTTTCAAACCCTGTTTTACTTAGCTTCCTCTATCATGAGCACATCTCACTACTCCTAGTTGCTAAGTTCAGCCCCCTTCGTGTGAGCACTGTCTTGGGGACCATTTGAGTACCCATTGAACTCTGACACACAAGGCTGGCATTCCACACTACACCAACTCACTCTTGGCTGGGGTACCTGGGTGTGATCGCTGCCTGGGATCCTCTGAGATCCTTAGGAACCCTGACACACCTGGGTTATAAATGGCATATGGCATTGTTGGATCTGGAGACTTGGGCCTACTTTTAGGCTCCCTATAGTGTAACTTCTTAATTTTCTTGTTTACTTATGTAATTCGTGCAATGCTGGTCTGTAATAATTAATTGTAAAAACGATTCTGGGGTTGGATAGTGAAATGGGTGGGGTTATGCATGCTTAGTATAGATATGGGTAGAAACCATGCCTATAGGTTTACTTTTCATATATGTATGCGCAACAGTCACAATGCTTAGGAATACATGTCATTCATGCATTAGATACCATGATACTTAGGTTCTTTATTTCAGCATCTCACCATGCTTATGTCCACTTTGAAATCATGTTCATAGGATAGACAAAGAAATGGCTGTTATAATGTTCCTGCTTTTAGCATTCTCACAATTGCAGCACCTAGAAAATCCTTTTTTAGGCTAAATAATAATATTAATTACTGTCAAATCTTGAATTTTAGAAATCATATCCCCTTAGGATTTCATTCTCAGTATGCTCATGTTATCTATGCCAAAATCATGTGTTAAAACCTACTTCTATGAACACCTAGAAAAGCATTTATTAGGAGTCAGATTTCTATTTAACTACTGCGTTCTACCTTAAGGAAAATGTATTAATAAAAGGATCTCGCTAAAATAGATTTTGATGCTGAAAATGCTCATGCATTTAGAATACCATGTAGAGTCTTTTGCATCATGTTGCATCTTATTTGCATTTAGACATCATGCCTTCTAGAATTTTAACTCATATTCTCTTATCACTCACTCCCTTTGCCTGGTTAAAATTGAAGCAGACTTATCCATGTTTCACAATTATTTCTCCTAAAACTGGTAACTAAAACAGACTTATTCCTGCTTAACGACTATTTTTCTAAAACTAGGAGCTAAAACAGTTGCAATTGAAGCAGTTTAATACGCCTAGGCAAGCCTTGGGGCTTAAACTTGCTAAAATCGGATATCTACTTCTGTGTACTTTGGGCTAATAATAGGTCAATAATCAGTATTCTGAACTGGTAAATAATCCTTTCTCTTAAACTTTGCAATAAACCTGCCTCGCTATTGTATTCTCACCTAGACATCATGCTTTAGATTCTGAAGTTAATGACCTTACTTGTGTTTTCGTCGTGCTTATTATGCGTATAACTTGTGGAGGAATATCTGAGCCTTGTATTTTCCTCTATGTGTTTCCCCTCTGTTTGCGGTCCTAACTGTTCTTGCTTGTCGCTTAGCATTTTGTCCTTTAAACCTAAGGGTTCAGCCTAGTACTTCCCCTTTTTAGGAATAGTAGTCCTAGCCTCCTCCGGTACTGATAGGATGGGACGAGTAATAGCACGCGATAGAGTTCGTGGCTAACACACGTTTTAAATACCTTCACGGGGTGGGAAAGGGTAGAATATGGATATGATGACTGGTTCGCTAATACCACCTGTAGCTTTGCCTATCGGGTATTGCATTGATGTGATCCATATTACTTTATACCTAGGACGTCTCTTCTCAAATATTTACTTTCGATTTCTTTCAACTTTTTAATAAACTTCAATACTTGTTTGAAATCCCCTCTTATATGAGCCTTATTTGTTATTTGCTTATCGTTCGAATTCACAAAACTATTTGGCCGGGAACCACAGTTGTGGATCCTGAGGGGTGCCTAATACCTTCCCCTTGGGATAACCTTAAGCCCTTACCCAATCTCTAGTAATGCAAACTAATCTTACGAGTTAACTAATCTAGGTTCCCTAACGCACCATAAAAATCGTTAGGTGGCGACTCTTCCTTTTAACCCTTTTAACCTTCGAAAGTAGTTGTCCAAAATGTCATAAACTCGATATCTCCGCTTTAAGAGGGGAAAGAGGGGGCGCGACAGCATGGCGACTCTGTTGGGGATATACCTAGGCTTTTACCATTGCAAATTGTTTCGTGAATTTGGACCTTTTGTTTAAATGTTTGCACCCTTTCCTTTTCCCTATTACATGCCGTTAATTGTTTACTTCTTTCGAATATTTATTCTACATGAACAGAACTAACATGTCTCTTTGTCTTTCTGTTGTAATTGCTTTCAATCATAACTGTTGTATTTACCGCTTTCCTCAACATGCAAATACATGATTATCCGTTTAAATGCTTATTTATTGCATACCATGCTCAACATTAATATTCCACTCGTGCCAAACAAAATACTATAGCAACGCTTACAATGAGTGGTTGCACTATTCCTATATTACTACCCCTTAAATTCGGAAAGGCGTATTTGCGGTAAAACTAGTCGACCAGCGGTGCAGTCGACAGTTCCGTGCCTTCCCCCTTGAGTTGTCCGCTAAAGGGTACCAGTCTAAAACCCCATAGAGACCTTAATCCTTTATATTGTTGCATGCATCATGGTCAAAATTAGCTGGGTTAACGTGTTGTCCGCACAAAACTTTAAGACAGCCTTGTCCAAAGTCCATTGAGTTTTCCTAAAACCCAAACGGACACCCTCACGCTCTGTGCATTTATTTGAGAACTAAATGCTTCCTGCTAATTATTGGTGTTAAATAATCGAGTCTGGTGGGGGTAAAGGGCCTAACCTTGTCTGTTTTGTAGAAAATGAGGCATGAAGTCCCCAGATTCGGCATGGTCGCCAATATTCACCCTAGGCTCCTGAATTGGTGGGAAGACCTCCACTCTAGTGAAAAAACTCTCGTCAGAAAACACCTGGTCAATCTACCATCTCTTCTAGATATCCAGCCAAACAAAATGATAATAGAGGCCGCTACTCTAATTTGGGACTATGATAGGTCCGTGTTCCGTTTTGGGAATCTTGAAATGACGCCTTTATTAGAAGAGATAGGAGGATTGTTTTGGGACTATGATAGGTCCGTGTTCCGTTCCGGGGTTGCTGATGCTTGAAAACCGCACGGGCAGGGGTTTCCTCAAAATGATGGGTTTGAAGAAGAATCCAGAATTGGTGTTTCTGAAGGATTCATACATCCATTTCGACTATTTATATGAAAAGTACGGTCACATCAAATCGTACCGCACCTACCAAGACGAGTTCGCCATCATCTCTCTGGGACATATCCATCGCTGAGTGTTCGTGTTTATGCTGTGTTTTTTGGGTTTGATTGTATTCCCAATGAAGAAGGAAAGAATCCATACTAGGTTGGCCATGGTAACTAAGATGCTAATGGAAGGGATAGACGGGCGGGGTTTCAGCATTGTGCCCATGATCATCACAGATATGTATCGGGCCCTAGAAATGTGTCAACGAGGAGTGAGTCATTTCGAAGGTTGCAACTTACTACTCCAACTTTGGCTCCTAGAACATCTGCAAAAAGGTGAATATCGACATGACATCCATCGAAGGGTTTGGGATGACCATATCTCTTTTCATCACCCAAAGAGAATGAACTATATTCCCAACATGTTCGCTCAGCCGGAGAATGCCGAAGGATGGGTTGAATCATTTGGTAACTTAATCGAGGATCAGGTTCAATGGATGTTCGAGTGGTTTCCGACAGACGAGTTCATCATTCGGTCCCAAGACGCTTCATTTCTGATACTGATTGGTCTGAGGGGGACATACCCTTACGTCCGTCTGCGAGTTATGAGGCAAGAAGGTAGAAGGCAGGTCATACCTAGGGTCGAGAAAATGAGTCATCTTCGAGCAGACTTTCAGAATGATGATAGCCCTCACAAGTGCCAAGCTCAGCACCTATGGCACTGCAGGATTAGGCTCGAAAAGGACACCATTGATCTAGACAGGTATCACGCCAGTTGCACTCCTTTCTATCTTGGTTGGTTAGAAGAAACTATGGGTGGTCGAATCGAGCCGGGGTTCATTTGAGGTCACCGGGTCATAGACGAAAAGGCTGAAGCACAAGTCAAGTACAACCAACTGCACAAAAGGATCCGTGAATGTGAGGACGATCACCACAAGATACATGAGTCCAACAAAAGGTTGATAGAGGAATGGAAGGACATGGCTGTCAGCGCCAACCAGAGGTTAAGTCACTTGGAGCAAGGTATAGTTGAACTGGAGGAGAAATTCATCAAAATGATCGAGACTTGCCAAAAGGCTGAAGGAGCTGAAGGGGGATACTTAGCCAGAACCTACCTACTGCTGGGACTTCGCGAGTTGGGAAAGTTGATCGAGGGAAGCAAGAATGCCGAATCTGGGGAAGGTCCTTCTGGGACCAAATAGATAGGGATGTCTTATTTTCTTCATTAATGTAATAAGGCCTATGGCCATTAGTGCCTTTTATTTTCACATATTTAGAGTCGTTTTAAAGATTTGTCTATTTTCTATCAATAAAATGAGGCATTTAGCATTTTTTAAGTTCTCCGAATCAATTTGTCGCTAGGCCTACCTCGGGCACAAAGAGGTCCCCAACTTAGGATACGCTTTACATTTCCGCATTATGTGTTTAATTTCTGCAATATTTTTCATAATCCTCACTGACTCGGTTACCTTTTGTTTTGTTTCTCTTTTAGTTATTATCCCCTTCCCCAAAGGTTAGTTCGCACATTCTAGCATCATCCGCTTACCGCACAAGATCCAAAGGGCCTCCACCTACTCCTCCTCTCAGTCCTCCCAAAGGTAGAAACAAGGGTAAAAGTAAGATGGCAGAATCCAGCGGTATCAGGAAAGACAATACGGTTGAACATGTTGAGACTACTGAAGGCCGGGGTATTCAGGTTTTGCATGAGAACATGTCACCATTGGAACAGAAATTGTTTTCAAGAGGAGCTCGACCAGGTACGGAATCTGGCCAATCTGTCATTTTCCCTCAACATCCCTGACGTTAACCCTACACCACCACAGAATATCCCAAAACCACCAAATCACCCTGCACCTCACCATAACGCCAATTCTCCAAAGAACCAAACTCTCCCTTCACCATGCATCATTTGCCACAACCACACTCCACCATCCATCCACGATCCTCAAAAACCCCACTAAGGACCATTTCCATGCCTACAACACTCCCATCTACGTGGAAACTGTGACCAACTCCATTCCGCCTATCTCACATACCTCCGAATCTGATAAGAAAGACTTGCTTATCAAGAATCTGGATGAGGAGCTTAGAAAGCTGACTAGCCGAGTTCAGGGTGTCGAGGGAGTCAAGGGAATTGAAGGTTTAAACTATGAAGATCTTTGTATACAACCTGATGTCTAACTACCCGAGGGGTACAAACCTCCAAATTCCAAATGTTTGATGGCACTGGTGATCCGAGGGTCCATCTGAGGACCTACTGTGATAAGTTGGTTGGCGTAGGAAAAGACGAAAGGATCCGCATGAAGCTGTTCATGAGGAGTCTGAAGGGAGACACATTGTCTTGGTACATCAGCCAAGACCCTAAGAAATGGTAAAACTGGGTAGGCATGGCAACAGACTTCATGGACAGGTTTAGATTCAATACAGAGAATGCACCAGATGTGTTCTACATCCAAAACTTGAAGAAGAAACCCACAGAAACCTTTCGCGAGTATGCTACTCGTTGGAGGTCGGAAGCTGCTAAAGTCAGACCTGCTTTAGAAGAAGAACAGATGAACAAGTTCTTTGTCCGAGCTAAGGACCCACAATATTATGAACGGCTAATGATGGTTGAAGGCCACAAGTTCTCTGACATTATCAAATTGGGAGAGCGAATTGAAGAAGGTATCAAGAACAGTATGGTCAAAAAATTTGAAGCTTTGCAAGCCACTAACAAGGCTTTAACAGTCCGGTGGTGTGTCTAAGAAGAGAGACGTGGGAGCCGTAATGGTTTCACAACAAGCCAAATACCAGGTTTACCCAACACCTCCCTACACATATCAGCCAACCCCGAACTACCAAGCACCCTCACCTTCCTACCAAGCTCCACCGCCCACATACCAATCTCCACCTCCCACATATCAACCTACCCCACATAGATATTCAACACTCGCTCCCGTCTACAACACGTATAATTCTAAGCCATCTCACTATCAATCACCCCCTACCTGCCAGAACTTCCCTAGGCCTCACCCTAACTTTGATGGCCGCCCTCCAAAACAATATACCGCCATAGCCGAGCCCATCGACCAGTTGTATGAAAAACTCAAAGTTGCTGGTTACGTTACACCTATCCCTGCTGCCACCCTTGAGAACCCTTCTCAGTGGGTTAACCCAAACAAATCTTGTGCATACCATTCTGGCATGAAAGGACACACCATCGAAGAATGCCGCTCTCTGAAAGATAAGATACAGACCCTCATCGATAACAAGATTATTGTGGCAAAAGATCCCGCTCCGAACGTCCTCAATAACCCTTTACCAGACCATAAGGGTGGAGGTATCCATATGATTGAAGTAGATGATGATTGGGATCCCGAGGGGTCAATCGGGTTTATCGCAGAAGGCGATGACCCAAAGAAACCTGCAGTCACTCTCACCCCGATCATAGTCCAGATTCATCCATTTGAGAATGCCGAGGTGAATATGTCTATCCCATTTGAGTTTGAAGCAGCGCCGTTTGCAAAGGTGAAGGCGCCAATGCCAATTGAAGTTGAGTTTGTATCTCCAGCAAATGCACCAGCACCACTCGAGGTTGCAGTCCTGCCACCCCTAACATACACTCCAGTTGAAGTAAGAATGACCACGCCAATTCTAGTAGCAATGTCAACCATACCACATTTCTATTCAGATGCTATCCCTTGGGATTATACAGCCGAGGCAAGAAGAAAAGGTAAAAACAGGTCTGAAGAAGCCATCACAACGCAGGGTATGACGAGAACTGGTAGAGTCTATACCCCTGAGCATCTGGCCGAGTCAAGCAAGCAGGCTGCCAACCGCCCTCCCCTCATTGAAACAGGTTCCGATGATCTTTAGAGGAAAATACAGGCAAAGGAGTATTCGGTCATCGACCAACTAAACAAGACACCAACGCAGATCTCTATTCTCTCTTTGCTGCAGAATTCTGAGACGCACAGAAATGCTTTACTAAGAGTGGTGAGCGAAGCATACATGCCAAACAACATCACTAGTGGGGAAATGGCCAACATGGTGGGCCAGGTACTGGAAAGTCACAAAATTACTTTTCATGAAGACGAGCTACCACCTGAGGGATTGGGACATAACAAAGCATTGCATATCACTGTGCAATGTGAAGATCATTTCATCACGAGGATCTTGATCGATGGAGGTTCCAGTCTTAACATTTGTCCGCTGATAAAACTCAAGAAATTGGGTAAAGGGCTACATGAGATAAGAGAGGGAACAATCAACGTGAAAGCCTTCGACGGTTCCCAAAGGGCTACCATGGGGGAAATCAATCTATGCCTACATATGGGACCAACCTGGTTTGAAGTGGACTTCCAGGTAATAGACGTGTCGGCATCTTACAACTTGTTGTTAGGACGACCCTAGATCCATGCTGATGGCGCCATCGCATCAACACTACATCAAGCGGTGAAATTCGAGTGGAACCACCAAGAGGTAATCATCCACGGCGACGGTAGCAACCCTATCTACAGTCGCCAGACTATCCATGTGATTGATGGAATGAGAAAACTGGGTGGAGGAACTTATCACCATATTGAGCGAGTCAACGCCATTGACAAATACAAATGGTGGGATAGCAAAATCGAGAGCATACTAAACTGGAATGGGTACGAGCCTGGCAAAGGGCTCAGCAAGAACCTTCAAGGAATCTCCAAACCCACAAGATCAAGAAACATGGTACTACTTTCGGTCTGGGATATGAGTACACCTAGGAATAATTCAATAGTTGGTCGCCACCTTGGCGAAGTCCTTACTGCCCATTGGAGCAGCCGATACCGCATCTGGAGCAGACCTTCCAGCAAGCCGACGTTATTTATGGGTCAGACGAAGAAGAAGCACTCGCTGCACTGAGGAATTTGTTCCTGGAGGATGATGATATGGATTGATGTGTTATTCTCGAGGAGGAGGGGGAGGAATGCCCTTCCGTACAGGCAGTAAGCGAGGGAGTATATCTCAAGAACTGGTCTATCAGGACCACCAGAGCCCGCCGAGCCTCGGGGTAGCAAGGCTAAAAACAAGCATTATTTACTGTTTTATTTACTAAACAATTTTCCCTTTTCTGCATTTTTTTTTCAATTCCCGCAATAAGATCTTCAATGTTCAAAACAGTTATCCTATTTATCAAAGCATTTCTAATTTCTCTTACAAATTCGATATTTATTCGCTACTATTTTCTCTCATTATTTTATCTATACAGCATTACTATCACTTTACTTGATGAACCGATGACTGTGATGTTCAATGAGGCGACGCAACAAACGGACATTGATTCAGACGAAGACGATATACCCGACGAAATTGTTAAGGAGGTCGAAGACTTTAAAAATAGACCTAAGTCCAACTTAGATGAGACTGAGGTTGTCAACCTGGGAGACTCGGAAAACGTCAAGGAAACACGCATCAGTATCCATTTTTCACCGTCAGAGAAGAAAGAGTATACAGAGTTCCTAAGGGAGTATGAGGACATATTCGCCTGGTCTTACGATGACATGACTGGTTTAAGTACATCCATTGTGGCTCACAAACTGCCGACTAATCCGACATGTCCACCGATAAAGCAGAAGCTCAGAAAGTTCAAACCTAACATGAGTTTGAAAATCAAAGAAGAAGTTACCAAGTAGATCAACGCCATAGTTCTCCGGGTGGTTGAATACCCGACATGGTTAGCCAATATTGTACCTATGCCAAAGAAAGACGGGAAGGTCAGAGTCTGTGTCGACTACCAGGATCTCAACCGGGCCAGTCCAAAAGATGACTTCCCCTTGCCAAACATACACATTCTAATTGACAATTGTGCCAAGCATGAGCTACAGTCCTTCGTAGATTGCTTCGCAGGATATCATAAAATTTGGATGGATGAGGAAGATGCCGAGAAAACGGCGTTCATCATCCCCTGGGGAGTGTACTGTTATAAGATGATGCCGTTTGGTTTAAAGAATGCAGGGGCCACCTACATGAGGGCCATGACTACCATATTCCACGACATGATTCACAAAGAGATCGAGGTGTATATGGACGACGTCATTATCAAATCAAAGAAAATTGCTGATCATATGGAAGATTTAAGAAGTTCTTCAACAGGTTGAGAAAATATAATCTGAAGCTGAACCCCGCAAAGTGTGCATTCGGGGTTCCTGCTGAGAAATTGCTGGGATTCATTGTGAGCCGCCGGAGAATAGAATTGGATCCGTCTAAGGTCAAAGCCATTCAAGAGATACCGCCGCCAAAGAACAAGAAAGATGTTATGAGCTTCTTGGGGAGGCTCAATTACATCAGCCGATTCATAGCACAGTCTACAGTCATCTGTGAACCGATCTTCAAAATGTTAAAGAAGGACGTTGCAACTAAGTGGACCGAGGATTTTCAAAAAGCTTTTGACAGAATCAAGGAGTATCTACCACACCGCCAGTCTTGGTACCACCTGATCCAGGTAGACCCCTGCTACTCTACCTTACTATACTAGATGGAGATTTCGGTTGCGTTCTGGGGCAACATGATGAAACAGGAAGGAAGGAACAAGCTATTTATTATCTCAGCAAGAAGTTCACTCAGTATGAAGCCCGGTATTCTTTGCTGGAACGCACTTTCTGCGCTTTGACCTGGGTCGCTCAGAAGCGGAGGCACTACTTCTGTGCGTATACAACATATCTCATATCAAGGATGGATCCATTGAATACATCTTTCAGAAACCCATGCCCACTGGCAAGTTATTCAAGTGGAAAATCCTGTTGAGTGAGTTCGACATTATTTATGTGACTAAAAAAGCGGTCAAGGGACAAGCATTAGCAGACCATCTTGCTGAGAACCCAGTGGACGGAGAATACAAACCCCTAAAAATGTATTTTCCTGATGAAGAAGTATCATTCGTAAGAGAAGACATTGCAGAATCCTACGACGGTTGGAGGATGTTATTTGATGGCGCAGCAAACTTCAAAGGAGTCGGTATTGGAGCGGTCTTAATATCAGAAATGGGTCAGCATTACCCAGCATCCGCCAAACTCAGGTTTCCTTGCACCAACAACATGGCTGAATATGAGGCTTGTATCTTAGGGATCAACATGGACATTGACATGAACGTCTAGGAGCTGTTAGTGATCGGTGACTCAGATCTATTGGTACATCAGGTACAAGGAGAATGGGCAACCAAAAATTCCAAGATACTACCCTATCTACATCACGTTCGGGAGTTGAGAAAGAGGTTCACAAAGATAGAGTTCCAGCATGTCCCCAGAGCCTAGAATGAGTTCACCGACGCTCTGGCTACCTTTTCATCTATGATTCAGCATCCAGACAAAAATTTCATTGACCCCATTCCAGTGAAAATTCACAATCAGCCAGCCTACTACGCCCATGTCGAAGAAGAAGCAGATGGAAATCCTTGGTTTCATGACATCAAGGAATATTTGGCAAAAGGAGAATACCCAGGGCTTGAAAACGCCACTCAGAAGCGCACACTTCGAAGATTGTCTAACAATTTCTTTCACAACGGAGGAATCATGTATAGGAGGACTCCTGATTTGGGGTCATTAAGGTGCGTCGACGCAAAGGAAGCATCAAAACTATTGGAAGAAATTCATGTTGGGACCTGCGGTCCACATATGAACGGGTTTGTATTAGCAAAGAAGATACTCTGAGCAGGTTACTTCTGGATGACCATGGAAATAGAATGCATCCAGTACGTCCGAAAATGCCACCGATGTCAGATACATGGAGATATGATAAAAGTACCTCCGAGTGAGCTTAACGCAACAAGTTCACCATGGTCGTTCGCCGCCTGGGGCATGGACGTCATTGGACCTATCGAGCTTGCCGCCTCCAACGGACACATTTTTATTTTGGTTGCCATTGATTACTTTACTAAATGGGTCGAAGCAGCCTCCTACAAGACAATTACCAAGAAAGTCGTGGCCGGCTTTGTCCGCGACCGCGTTATTTGTCGGTTCGGAGTTCCAGAGTCAATCATCACCGACAATGGTTCTAATCTCAACAATAACGTGATGAAAGCCATGTGTGAAACATTCAAGATCAAACAAAAGAACTCCACAACTTACAAACCTCAGATGAATGGAGCTGTAGAAGCCGCTAACAAAAACATCAAGAAGATATTAAGGAAGATGATAGAAAGACACAAGCAATGGAATGAGAAGTTATCATTCGCCTTGTTGGGATACCGCACCACGTTCCGCACATCAACCGGGGCAACTCCCTACATGCTGGTTTACGGTACATAGGTTGTTATTCCTGCTGAAGTTGAAATTCCATCTCTGAGAATTATACAAGAAGCCGAGCTCAGCGACGCAGAATGGATAAAAAACCATTATGAGCAACTAGCCCTCATATACGGGAAGACAATGAATGTAGTTTGTCATGTTCAACTCTACCACAGCAAGAATCACCAGAGCCTTCAACAAGAAAGTCAAGCCGAGATGATTCACGCCAGGGTAGCTGGTGTTAAATAAAATATTTCCACATCAAGACAAAGCCAAAGGGAAGTTCTCTCCCAACTGGCAGGGTCCGTACATGGTTCACAGAGTGTTGACAGGTGGAGCATTTATACTTGCAGAAATGGACAGAGAAGTTTGGCCAAAACCAATCAATTCAGATGCAGTCAAGCGCTACTATGTGTAATTCCTTATGCGTTTGTCAACAATGTAAATTGAACTACGCCTGAACTGATTCCCGTTTAAGAGGGGATACGTAGGCATCCCTATGGGTTCGGTCACAACTCAATAAAAATTTCATTTTCCCCCCATAATTGGAAACTGGGGTAGAATTTTGAGGAGGACCCTCAAAATTCTGAAGCAAGCAGCAGTCCGGAAGCATCCACCCAGTCAACTAGGGCAGAATTTTGAGGAGGACCCTCAAAATTCTGAAGCAAGTTCAACCGATCGCCGAGCAAGCAGCAGTCAGAAGTATTCACCTATCAAACTGGGGCAGAATTTTGAGGAGGACCCTCAAAATTCTGAAGCAAGTTCAACCGATCGCCGAGCAAGCAGCAGTCAGAAGTATTCACCTATCAAACTGGGGCAGAATTTTGAGGAGGACCCTCAAAATTCTGTAGCAAGAGGTTGCAATGCAGAGAACCGCGTCACGGTCGGCGGTTCATCTAAAAACTATTTTAGATTATATGTTTATATTATATCTTTACAAAAGCATGCATATTTATTTTTTGAAACAGCTTGTTTAGCAAATGCTACCCCCAACGGTAGACAGTATCATCTGCGAGCAGACAAGTCAAGCAAAGTCGGCAAGGATACGAACTAACCTTCCCCCCTTTACAGAACTTACAATTTTTCTTTAAATGCAGGAACAAAAATCGCAAGACATATCATCCACTCAAAAGACATACAGTGTTCAAAGACATGCTCCTCAAACTCGTCGAACATGCCAACATTTGTTATCAGCACAAACGATGTTTCATTACCACAATGCTCTACCACAATTTATTACCAGCTAAGAATTTCTGTTGTCAGTTTTTTAATATTGCATAAGGCTTCCATTCTGCGTTCCTAGGTTAAACGCTACCTCCATCTGCATCTGCATTGCATAAGGCTACCTTTCTGCCTTCCGAGACTAAGCGCTGTATCCATCTGCATTTATTTATTGCATAAGGCTACCATTCTGCCTTTCGAGACTAAACGCTGTCTCCATATGCATTTTATTTATTGCATAAGGCTACCATTCTGTTTTTCGAGGTTAAACGCTACCTCAATCTGCATCTTCATTGCATAAGGCTACCTTTCTGCCTTCCGATACTAAGCGTTGTCTCTATCTGCATTTTATTTATTGCATAAGGCTACCATTCTGCCTTCCGAGACTAAACGATGTCTCCATCCGCATTTTGTTCATTGCATAAGGCTACCATTCTTCCTTCCGAGGTTAAACGCTACCTCCCCTTTACTTTTCAAAACAACTATTGTCTCTACCATTATCTACTTCGCTTCCTTTCGGGCTAAGCTCCGCCCCTTTAATTCGAAAGACTAAGCTCTGTCTTTTTAGCATCATACTATTGCATTTTTTCATGGGCTGAAATATCGCCAACCTATCCAAAGGCGTCATCGTTCAGAGGCATCATCTTCATGGCCCGAGAACATTATTTCATGGCCCGTGGATCTCATTTTATCAATTTGCATATCATTATTCAAAGGCATCATGGTTCGGAGTCACCATCCTCATGGCCCGAGAACATCATTTCATAGCATGCAAATCCCGCATCAAGCGATTCATGGCCCAAGACATCATGGTCTAAGGACGCCATCCTCAACCGTCCAAAGACATCATTCATAGTCCAATGAGAATCTGCATCATGTTTTAATTACGCACAATCTATGCTTGTTATTCGTTTGCAGGAAATCCGGCTAGGAACAGCCAGCCAGGCAGGAGCGGACCATTCCAGTTCTCCTAACTACCCCATAAACCATTTTTGTTCACCTTGCTTTGCACCTTACGTCCGTTCTTATAAAACGTCACCGGTATACTTCGTCGGTGACTCCTGAACTACATACGACCTGATTCCTGTAAAACTAGGGATATGTAGGCAACTCATAAATACGGGTGCGGCCTAAATCTTTCATACTATCTCCATTCGATCAAAATTGGCCATCATATCTTTACCCGATAACTCTTTCATCCTTCCCGGGTAAAGAGGGGCAGTTGTTGATACCCAATTTTTCCTCAAATTATTTTCAAAATTGCATATCTACTTTCAAAATCACTCTTTTCAGTAATTGATATTTTTCCATAATTTTCCGTATTTTTATCAAATTCTTTTCTTGTTTATTTAATATTTTATGTTCCATAATTATTCATAATTATGCATAAATGATGTTATAAACAATTTCAAATCATTTTCTTACTCAATATGTTATTTATATCCTATTTAATTCTATTAGGATTTAATTATTTCACAAATTAGCCAATATTGGCATTATTTAGTTAATTTCAGCAGTTTTTGCGATTATAGCACAAATATACATTTATACCATTTTTAAAAGCAACAACTGATCATTTTTATATTTTTATAGTAGTTAACTATCTTAATTTCATTTATTTGGATTTACTTTCATTTTACACAATTAGCAGCTATTTTAATTAATTAATTATCTTCATTTTAGGATATTTAACACTTAGCCCCATTTTATTTAAATTTTAGCCAACATTTAACCCAACCCCACCTGACCCAAAACCCATTTACCAACCCAACCCAAACCCATTCCTACCCGACCCAACCCCATGCTTGATCTGAACCATTGATCATATGAAATCAACGGTACAGATCTAAGTTACCTTAATTAACTCCCAACTACCCCCCCCCCTCCGACCCCTCATTCCCTCAACACTCATTCTCTCTCTATCTCTCTCTGTTACTCTCTAGTTCCCTAACGCACCATAAAAATCGTTAGGTGGCAACTCTTCCTTTTAACCCTTTTAACCTTCAAAAAGAGTTGTCTAAAATGTCATAAACCCGATCTCTCCACTTTAAGAGGGAAAAAAGGGGGCGCGACACCTCCACCTTCGCCTTAAACTTCAATGTCACTCCTAGACACTCTTTGACCCAACACGATGCCTTCCTGCACCATAAAATGGCTCTTTTCCCAATTCAATACCAGATTTGTTTCTTCACAATAGGCCAGCACCTTGCTCAAATTCTTCAAACAATCATCATAAAAAGACCCAAAGACTGGAAAATCATCCATAAAAATTTTCACAATTTTTTCTGCCATATCGGTGAAAATAGCCATCATGCATCTCTGTAGCTGGTGCATTATAAAGACCAAACGACATTCGCTTGAAGGCGAAAGTTCCATAAGGACAAGTAAAAGTGGTCTTCTCCTGATCTTCTGGGCATATGACGATCTGGTTGTACCCCAAATAACCATCAAGGAAGCAATAATAATCATGCTTTTGTTCAACATTTGGTCAATGAATAAAAGTGGGAAGTTGTAGGTTGCTTTGTTAAGCCTTCTATAATCAATGCAAACTCTCCACCCCTTCACAATGCGAGTAGGAATTAGCTCATTTTTTTCATTCTCAACCACAGTCATCCCTCCCTTTTAGGCACACATTGTACTGGGCTTACCCAGTTGCTGTCAGAGATAGGAAAAATGATACATGCATCGAGCCACTTAATTACTTCCTTTTCACGACTTCTTTCATGTTAGGATTCAATCTCCTCTACTGCTCCACACTGGGGCGGTGTCCAACTTCCAGAAAAATTTTATGCATGCAAAACGATGTACTGATTCCGTTGATGTCAGCAATTGTCCACCATATAGCCTTTTTATGCTCGCGAAGTACTCAAAGAAATTTTTCTTTTTGTACATTAATCAAGCTGGATGAGATAATTATTGGCAATGTTTCAGAGTTCCCCAAATAAGCATAGCGCAGATGTACTGGAAATGGGCTTTAATTCTAGCTTTGGAGCTTCCTCAATAGATGGCTTAGGAAGGGTCAGAGTAACAGGCTTGCCCAACTCCTCAAACTTCCCAAACCCATGGACAAAATTACATGATGTATCAAGTACTTGTTCAATTTCGCCAATTATTTTATCTCCAATGTCTTCTTCATTCCTAATCCGCTCGTTCAAAAGGATCTATTGGGCTCATATAAGGCACCACTAACATAGCATTGCTTCACTACAAAAATCATGGATAGCTCTTCATAGTGCAATGTCAATCTAAGTGCTTTGTACACATTAAATACCTCCACTTGATCACCTACTCTCATTGTCATTTTTCATTCACATACATTAATAATAGCTCGTCCTGTGGCTAAGAATGGATGCCCCAAAATAAATGGGACTTCCTGATCAGGATCGTAGTCCAAGATAATGAAATCAGCAGAGAATATGAAAGAACCCACTTGAACTAACACATCTTCAATCACTCCTTCCGGATGAGCAAATGAGCGATGAACCAACTCTAAGATTAGTTGTTGGGAATGGCTCACCCAAACCCAACTGTCTGAACACAGATAGCGACATCAAATTGATGCTCACTCCAAAATCACACAAAACTCGCCCAACTGCATGCTTACCAATTGAGATTTGAATAGTGAAACTACCTGGAATCTTCAATTTCTGAGGTAGCTTGCTTTGGATTCTAGAGATACATTCCTCACTGAGTGCCACAGTCTCAAATTCAGTCAACGTCCTTTTATTTGCCACTATGTCTTTGATGTATTTTGCATATTTGGGCACTTCTTGCAGGATGTCTACCTGTGGAATATTGATTTGCAGCTGTTTCAAAATATCAAGAAACTTTTTATGCGTGGCATTATCCTTCACTTTCTGCAATATTTGGGGGAATGAAGGTGGTGGCCTCACAACTAATGGTGGGGGTTTCTTAGACACCCCCTCTTCAGCTGGCTTCTCAGACTCCTTTGATTTTTCTGATTCCGACTCTATAGTGGCCGGCTTCTCATTAAAGGTCACTTATTTTCTCTTTTCCGGCTGGACTTCTTCTAATTGTCTCCCATTCCGCAACGAGACAACATTAATAGATGCCTTAGGATTAGCCTCAGTGTCACTTAGAAGACCTCAACTGGTCGAGTATTTTGGGCACTAGCAAGTTGTCCTATTTGGCGCTCCAAATTTCTCATTTTTGCGGCTTGGGCTTGCTGGTCAGCCATCAATTTCTTTATCATTTCCTCAAGGTGACTTGTTGAGCTTGCTTGTTGTTCATCCTGAGGTGGTCTATATGGTTGTTGAGGTGCTTGTGGTCGGTATTGATTTTGAGTACCTTGATTTCCACCCCAAGAGAAGTTTGGGTGATTCCTTCAGTTGGGATTGTAAGTGTTACCATATTGGTTGGTATGGACCTTATTTGCATTACTCATAAAGCAGATAGACTTTGGATTAACTGGGCATAAGTCGCTCGTGTGAACCTCTCCACATACTTCACAAAACACTTGAACGTGTTACACTTGTTGAGCTTGTTGCTTGTTAATAACCAAGGTCATCTGATTGACATGGTTGGTCAGTGTAAAAATCTGCGCTGATAATGTCGAGACGACATCTAACTCGAGAACCTTTGTAGATTTTTGTACTGTGTCTGCCCATTTCTCATTGCCAATCTGGATTGCTTTTGGAGAATTGGTTCAATAATGCATATATCTCGTCAAAGCTTTTCTCCAACACTTGACCTCCAGCTGCCGCATCTAACATAATTTTTGCCTCAGGATGTAGCCCTTTTATGAAAGTGTGAGCTAACACTTCATTTTTCTGATTGTGATGAGGATAGTTTGTGAGCAACCCCTTGAACCTCTCCCAAGCTGAGTATAAAGCCTCCCCCATTTTCTGTTTGAAGGCGACTATCTCAATTTTGATTTTTGCAGTTTTTCCTGAAGGGAAGAACCTTGCCAAACATTTCCTTGCCAGATCATTCTAAGATGTAATAGAGTTAGTCGATTCTTCCTTCAGCCATCGCTTTGCTTCATCCAACATAGATAATGGGAAAAGTGTGAGCCTCACATAGTCTGTAGTGACCCCGTTAGTTATGTAAGTATCACTAATCTCCAATAAATTTAGGATATGTTATTGTGGATCCTCCTGTGGAAGACCCATAAACTGCCCATTCGCATAAAGTAATTGGATCGTGCTCTGCTTCAGCTAAAAGTGCCTAGTGATTCTGGTCTTCACAACGCTGGAGGTGACATTAGCAATGTTGTGCATTGCCAGCTCTTGAATAACCATGTGTTGCTCCTCTGCCTTGTTTATAGGAATTGAACGAGTGCCTGAAGATTATTTATATCCCTTGCTTTTCTCAACCTCCTATGAAATGTTCTCTCAGGTTCGGGGTCAAAGCCTAGATGTTTGTCTTGACTTTTGACCCTTCGCATTCAATCAAAGTTCGTGAGATCAGAGCAACAATTAAGTAACGTTAGACTTGACAATATAATTAATTAAAGCAAAAATTAGAAAGTAGTCAATATCCAAGTCCCCGGCAACGACGCCAAAAACTTGTTTCTCCCAAACGCACATACAAGTATACGTGGTCATATAAGTAATAAAATGATAAGTCGAGTGTCGAACTCACAGAGACTTGTATCCACTACCCACTAAATTCACCAAGATTGTTATTCAGTCAAGAAAAAATCGAGTTCAAGAATGAGATTATACTAAACTATAATTCTAAGTAGTAATCAAATTATCAAGTAGCAAAATGATTGTTGTGTATTCAGTACAGACAAATATTTCAGGGTTGTGATTGATTCACCAATCCTATTATGTTCTAGTTTACTCTCTCTTTCATACAATTCACTCATATTGCTAATTAATCGAACAATTGCACTCGTAGCCTTCTCCCGAAGAACTACTCGCCTATTCCAAATAGATAACGCATATATTCCTATGAAATCAATCTATCAAGAACGCATTAAGATTACGATATTTAATTAAGCACGGTGACTAGGTATATTCCTATCTTAACCACAAATTCGCCTCCCCCCTAAGAGTTAAGATCATGCTCTCTTTAATTCTTCTCTAATCTAAACATGGCTTTCCCAAGCATAGCATAGATAGTAAATAGAACATAATTGTTGGTCAGACAATTAAACAATTAATCACAAAATTGAAGAAATAACCATATATCATTGAATTGTAATTAGGGTTAAGTCAACGTTAAACAACAATATTTGTGGCTAAATCACAACCCTAGAACGGTGGGTTTTAGCCACTCATGATAATAGCAAATAATGTCATAAGTGTTGGATAATTGAAAATACTAAGAAAAGATGAAGGAAACCGAGATCTCTTTGCTCCCGATTGTTTCTCGTGCGTATTCCCTCTTCAAAGTGGTGTCTCCCTTTCAAAAATAGGTTTAGAACCCCTTTTATACATGTTGGGGACGTTTAGGGTTGAAATTTCAAAGTTCCAGCCGGATTAGGACTAAATACGCTCTTTGGCGTCTCACTTGGCGCCAACCAGGACAATAAACTTGTTTGGTCTTCTGTCTTTGGCGTTTTGGTTGGTGCCTGGCGCCAACCTGGACAGTGAATATTTTAGCATGCTCTCAATGGCGTTTTGGTTGGTGCCTAGCACCAACTTGGGCACCAAACTTATATTTCCTCCAAATTCTTTTCTTTTTGGTGCCAATTTGCATGCAAACTCCCCAAATCACTTTCAATTGACTCATAAACATAAAAATATTAATAAGTTCGAGTCACAAATATTTATACTAAAATTAACGAGATCAAGACATAATGTACTGCAAATTACATGTAAAAATATAATTTTTTAGCAAAACATCAATATTTTTAAAGTTGGTGACTATCTAAGGAATTTCTTGGGGGAAATGATGTATATATAGAAAGGTGGCAAAAGAATAATCACAAAGGTGGCTTTAAAAAAAGACATTTTTTAAACCCCTTCATTTTTTACCATCTCACTTTCGAGTTCCGACAAGTATAAATTATAAATAATTCCATTTCCACCCACATTATTTGCTCCCTCCACCATACCCCAATTTCATCTTCTCCACTCTTTATTCAAATCCGCTAAAAAAAACATTCTTCACTAACAAATAAAACTTCGCAAAATCCCAGAAAAATTCCTCAAATCCCAATACAAAAGAAATGAGAGAAATCCTCCATATACAAGGTGGTCAATGTGGCAACCAAATAGGTGCCAAATTCTGGGAAGTAATATGTGACGAACATGGGATTGACCAAACAGGAAGATACAACGGCGACTCCGATCTTCAGCTCGAACGAATCAACGTTTATTATAACGAAGCAAGTGGTGGCCGTTATGTTCCGCGCGCTGTTCTTATGGACCTTGAACCTGGTACTATGGATTCTCTACGGTCCGGCCCGTTTGGTCAGATCTTTCGGCCCGATAACTTCGTCTTTGGTCAATCGGGTGCTGGTAATAATTGGGCTAAAGGACATTATACCGAAGGAGCTGAATTGATTGATGCTGTTCTTGATGTTGTACGGAAAGAGGCTGAGAATTGTGATTGTTTGCAAGGTTGTCTTTTTTTTTTTTTTTTTTTTGCTTTTTGTGTTGATAGGTTGGATAGAGGCGAAGAGTTGATGAAACTGTTGAAGATATAATTAAGTAAATGTAAGTGTGATTTTTGATAACGACTTAAACTATTAGATAAGATTGTCACACGTTTCAACAAAACGAGCCCCATATAGATTGAAATGAATACTGAGGATGCATATACCTACCTCAATAAATTTGGGATTAACCGTTAAATTTAGTAATTTGTGCAATTTAATTTTTGGGTTTTTGTTGGATGTATCGAATGTTTTTTTGGGTATGTTGATTGATAGATAAATATGTTAGAATTTCATTGATACCATTGATATGTTATCTGAAATTTGTTACATTTTTGAAGTGTTGAATTTTGGTAATAAAACAATTTTGACTTGAGTTTGGAGGAAGTTGGGATTGAAATATGAGGTTGATTTGATTCTGTTTGATCTGGTATTCTTATTGTTGAATTTCAGGTTACTCATTTACCTTCTTTTGGTGTTTATAAGTTTATTTCTTTATATTATTTTTCTGTCAGTGCTAATGGTTAGAGGCGGATATTCAAATTTTTATGTTTCTCACCGCTAAACCCAAGATTTTGCAAGTATGGGTTCAGATTTTAATATTTATTTGTATTTTAGTGATTTTTCACATATATATATCTATGCTTTGTGTAAGAGATACTGGTTTAGTTGAACCCGTTGATTATACATTTCGTTCATTCTCTGCTGATTGTATATCTACTTTGACGTGCAGGATTCCAAGTATGTCATTCTTTGGGTGGAGGAACTGGATCTGGTATGGGCACCCTTCTCATTTCCAAGATCAGAGAGGAGTATCCAGACCGAATGATGCTGACATTCTCGGTCTTTCCTTCTCCTAAAGTATCTGATACAGTTGTTGAGCCATATAATGCAACCCTTTCCGTTCATCAGCTCGTAGAAAATGCAGACGAATGCATGGTTTTGGACAATGAGGCGCTTTATGATATTTGTTTCCGTACATTGAAGCTTTCAACTCCCACCTGTAAGTCTGATGAGTTGTGTTGGTTGCTATTTTTTGTGTAGAATTGAGAACCATATAGAAATTAGACATATCAGATAAAATTTCCACCACTCATGTGAACTTCACTTGGTGCAATTTAGATGTAGGGTGGTCCGATGGTAATGGTTATTTATTAAAAAGAAAAAAGTCTGGCAATAATAGTTTTGTTCATATAGACCACTTCTCCTTTTTCTGTAAGGTGGGTATACGTGATTAAATAATTATAGCTGCAGTTTAACTCCTAATGTATTTACTTGTGAATCACTTATTTGCTGGTGAACTTGAAAATTTAGTGCCTCTGCCTAAGGCTTTGTGGATGAGAAGAACACCCAGTGGCTTTTTTTTCTCTATTCGAATTTGAACCCTGATCTCGTCAGGTCTTTCCCACTTCATTGTCCACTAGCCTACTGTCGTTGATGCGAGAGATAGGTGTTCTTATTCTACAAACTTTATTTGATGCACCATTTTTGGTGAACAAATGATTCAATTTAATGAATTAACTTTATTCTACCCCGTCGCAGTTGGTGATCTTAACCATCTTATTTCTGCCACCATGAGTGGTGTCACATGCTGCCTTCGGTTCCCTGGACAGTTAAATTCTGACCTACGGAAACTTGCTGTTAACCTTATTCCATTCCCGCGCCTCCACTTCTTTATGGTTGGGTTTGCTCCACTGACCTCTAGAGGCTCCCAGCAGTATCGCGCGCTCACAGTCCCTGAACTAACACAGCAAATGTGGGATGCGAAGAACATGATGTGTGCTGCCGACCCTCGTCATGGTCGTTATCTAACTGCCTCTGCCATGTTCCGTGGTAAGATGAGTACTAAGGAGGTTGATGAGCAGATGATTAACGTCCAAAACAAGAATTCATCATACTTTGTCGAGTGGATTCCCAACAATATCAAATCCAGTGTATGTGACATCCCACCCAAGGGTCTGAAGATGGCTTCAACCTTTATTGGAAATTCAACGGCTATTCAGGAGATGTTCAGGCGAGTGAGCGAGCAGTTCACAGCAATGTTTAGGCGCAAGGCTTTCTTGCATTGGTACACTGGTGAAGGAATGGATGAAATGGAATTCACTGAGGCTGAGAGTAACATGAATGACCTTGTGGCCGAGTACCAGCAATACCAGGATGCAACCGCTGATGATGAGGAATACGAAGAGGAAGAAGAGGACGTTACTGCCTGAGGTATCCTTTGAGTTCCTTCAGTTTGTCTGAATCTTGCGAATTTTTTGGCTTTCTGATGGATGAGTGGCTTTTCATCTGTGTGATGGACAGAGTACATTGACCATTAATTGTTGTGATCTATGTACGAGTGTATTTTACATTGATTTGTGATTATGGTTCGGTCAGTGTGAAGTATTGAGTGTTTGTAAAATATTCTTGATTGGAATGTGAAAGCAATATGGTAAATGTACACTTATTTGTTTCTTAAATTTTGTTCAACCTACAACGATTGTGTTTCCATATTTTTATTTTCGTCTAGCATAGTCTTCCATTTTCTCGAGTAGGTTTCATTTACTTGTCAAGTGTTGGTTCTGAATGGTCAATCTTCTCTTTTCCCCAAAATTTTATATCTTTTTCTTACACGGTAGAAGTTGGTGGGTCTTTATGCAATCTTGAGGAGATGGAAAAAAATGTTGCAATTTTTGGAATTTATATGTCAATTTTGAGAGAGTTTTGCGGAGATTCAAGTGAGTTTTGGTTGGAATTTCAGATTGAAAGTCGAATAGGAGGTCATAAATAAATTTTATGCAAATTGTATGTCAGATTAGGGGTGTGCATTCGAATCGGTTTATCGATAAATCGAATCGATTATTTGTTACCGGTTTATCGATATCGATTTATCTATTTCGATTGTGAAATTTTCCTAATCGAGTTATCGATGCGATTTTATCCTCTTCGGTTATCGGTATAAACCGATAAGATATACTAAAAAGACAAATATATCCTTATTCTATAATACCCTTTCCTTTACCTTAAGTCCCTAACCCTATTATTTCCTCTACCCATTCTTCAGCGCCGCTTTTACCTTTCTCCCCCTCTCCCGCGAACTGCAAACCCAGCAGAGAAAGTGAACTCCGGCGTACTCCGACGATTTCAATAGTACGTTTCTCCCTCTCTCTCTCTCTCTCCGTGTCTTTGTTACAATTTCAAGCATCATTTGATCCCCTTACTTTAGTTACGTTGCATGTGCTTGTTGACACAATTTTTATGTTATAAACGGTGTTCGTCTTATTTTAGCTTCTTTTTGTCCATATTAGTTAGGCGTGTTTATAGCGATATACTTTCTGTGGAATCCCGTAAATTTTCTTATTGGTGTAATCGATAAGCCCAAAAATCGATAAATCGAAATCGAAAAAATCGAAACCTTATTGAAACGATAACGATAAGCATATGTATAAATTGATAATCGATAAGTAATTATCTATAAGGGTCAAAATCGAATCGATAAATTGAATGCACACCCCTATGTCACATGTACAAATGACATAAATATAACATAGTTATATGCATGTTGTTTGGAATTTTATGTGTTTGACCTGATTTTGTACGGCAAAAAGTTGTATATAAGTCGTAGTCTACAACAAAAGACTATATATATATATATATATAGCAACAAAAAAAACTTTAGTTACTTTTTATATATAGAAAAATCTAGCTAAGTTGGATAAATATTGTCCTAGTTTTGTATCTGTGGGGAATAAAACCATGTAAAAAGGAAGGAGAATCCCTTTTGCTCAAAAGGTCTATTCTCTTTGTATACCTTTCAGATGAATATAAAATGATAAATCCACGGTATTTTTGCTTAAATAAACTGGATAGTTGACTTAAAGGAAAAATATTACTGTATAGCCGCTCAAAATCGTAGCAAAAAGATATATATTTTTGTATTTATATACATACACATTTGTGTATGTTATATATAAAAAATATATAAAAGTTACTACACTTTTGCGGCTACCGGATGCAGTGACGCACACATAATTTTTAGAGCTGTTCAAAACCTAATCGTAGCCGATAACCGAATCACAAAATTGGCTTATTGGTTTATTGCTATCGGGTTATCGGATTAACGGTTGGTGAACGGAGTATAATTTTATAATTAAGGATTATCGATTTGGAGACATATTACTAAATTTTCTTATCGAATAAACGTTAACCCGTTAAAATGTATTAAATTTATATTTTTACCCCTATATATATAACTATGATTGAATCTTCTAAGTTATTGTGATTACATATACATGTGGTGAGCTCGACAAAGAGTTGAATCAAGCCAACTAAGTGCTAGTGATCGACAGAGTTCTGGTAAGCCTTACAGCTGTTTCGTGAGTGCTATTTGCTATAGACTGTTACTTTTTATTTTGAGATGATTGTTTGTGTTCAGTGCTTTAGAGTTGCGTTCCATGTACTTACAGACAGATTCAGGTTACACAAGAAGTCTATGAATTTGGAATATGTATTAAGTTTCCCCTTCTCTCTATTGAGTTATCGTCCATGTACTTCATTTCCATTGTTTATTTGATTTAGTCAATAAATTATCTGATAATCTCTAATTAAATACCGATATATCCGATATCTTATCAGTTGACTAGCAGATTAGTATATTTATAAGCCGATAATTGATAAATTGAACCGTTAAGCGTAAATATCCGACCGATAAGCAATCCTAATAATTTTGCATTAGCGGTATCATAATTTAAGGAAACGGACTAATGAAAAAATCACTATAATAACAAGCGGTATCATTTTTTATACGTATCCCCAATAGTTTCATTTTTCTAATAAAAATCTAGTGAAAATTTCGACTAAGTGGTGCCCTTGACACCGCATGGTATAAGGTGCATGCACCCCTGATCGAGTGTAAATAGTTTCGGATGCGGGCTAAAAGTGATCTTTGACCTTGAGTTAAATAAAGGAGTAATACAAAATTACCGCATTGGGGTTGTCTCACTTTAGCACTTTCACCCTCGTATTTTGCAGGGGTCCTATGGCCCCGAGCTTTGTTTGAAATGTAATAAATGCCACCTTTCGTGACTGACACCTGTTTCAGCTAAAACGTTTTGTGACACACACCAATTATATTTGACGTGTTTTTATACCTTATAATTTTTTTATTATTTATTTTATCTTCTTTTTGTTTCTTTTCTTCATCTCCCCCCCCCCC
>ML272154.1:475-58194 GCA_005239495.1 Nicotiana undulata | reverse complement strand
TCCGGCAGATTTATTCACCAAGTCTTTGCCAACTTCAACTTTTGAGAAGATGGTATACAGGATCGGGATGCGGACTCAAATATTTAAAACAAGGTTTCCATCGGGGGGAGTAAAATACGCGGTGCACTCTTTTTCCCTTACTAAGATTTTTCCCATGGGGTTTTCCTTATAAGGTTTTTAATGAGGCACCTAGCAATGCGTATTACAAAATATATATGTGTACTCTTTTTCCTTCACTAGGATTTTTTTTTCCACGGGGTTTTTCCTAGTAAGGTTTTAACGAGGCACATTATCTTTTAATGAACATCCAAGGGGGAGTGTTATAAATATATATTATATTATGGATGTTCACAGGCTTCCTGAAGAAGCTTATCCATGTGGGACTCCGCCGTAAATATGTTTATCTATTTGGTACTCTATTGGAAATAAGCTTCCTGAAGAAGCTTATCATTTCGGTACTCAGTTATGGATAAACATTACCCCTGGTAGAAGATTATCTATGTCTGGTACAACAGTAGCTTACAAGCAGCTTACACAGCAGCTTGTAGTAGCTTACACAACAGCTTACGTAGCAGCTTACACAGCAGCTTGTAGCAGCTTACACAACAGCTTGCCGTAGCAGCTTCAGCTTGTAGTAGCTTACACAGCAGCTTGCCGTCAGTTATGGATAAACAGCTTGCCGTAGCAGCTTCAGCTTGTAGTAGCTTACACAGCAGCTTGCCGTAGCAGCTTACACAACAGCTTCCTTCTTCTATAAATGGAAGAGATTTCAATTTATTATGTACATCAGTTTGAAAGTTTAATAATATATCAGTTTCTCTCTATACTTATCTTTAGTTTATTTGCTTTACAATTGTTATTTATAACACATAACCCTTTTTAATACTATTCCTGCTATAATTAATGATCTTTAAATTAAAATTATATCTTTTCTTTTTTACGTGCGTATAATTAATAGGATAACGTGAAAAAGCCTAACTTTCAAACTGGTAAAACTACAACTTAAGTTATAACCTCTTGACCGATAAACTCTCACTTTTTGATTTTTGTTCAATTTACGTACATTATCAGAGGCGGATTCAGTTAATGTGACGGAGGCACCATTATTTTGCTTGATCAGCGCCTTTAAAGACTTTTAGTGTTCAGGGTGCCAAGTTATTTATATAATCATTTTCAAAGTACATATATAAGATTTCTGCCAAAGTTTTGGAGGGTTCGGTGACCCCTCAACACTATAGATAGGTCCGCCTCTGCATACATATAGCTTAGCTACTTTATATATACAAAAACTGCGGTCTCAAAGAAGTAGATATTTTTAGGGTTTGGGAGTTGTTTTTGGTCATGTCATGGATATGCCTTTGAAAAAGAGAAAAAAAGAAAGATTTGCTGGTTTTTCAGGTTGGCACGAATGGATTGTAGAGATGGTCGAAGTACATGAAGAAATTCATGCGAAACTTAATAAAGTGATGGGGCTTTGGACAAATAAAGGAAAGAGATTCCAAGCCAAAAGTCAGAAGTGAGAGTAATATTTAATATGACATTTAATCGGGGCGGCTCAAGCACATATGTTGCCTAAACTTTTAAAACAATATCGAACACTTGAACTAATAAAATTGTGGAGAAAGAAGGTGAGTAATGAAATTTTGGATCGAAGAAAGAAGGTGAGTAATGAAATTTTGGATCGAAGAAAGAAGGTGAATAAGAATATCAAAGAGAGAGACAAAAAAAAATATGGGTTTTTAAATTATAAAGAGATTAGGGAAAAGAAAAATAAAAAATAAAATTTTTACACGTTATCTAATAAAAGAGTAAAAAATTAAATTGTCAAATCAACTTAAATTGAAACGTTGAAAAATAATTCAACTACCCAATTTTTAGTTAGTCAAATGGTTACTTTATTTATATATCTAAAAAGTTTTATTATTTTATATGAAAAATTCATATTTTTATATTAAAAAAATACTAAATATTATTATTTGTTAAAGACCTATAAACTTATTATTTCTACAATGGAACCCTCCAAATTTGGGGGCCTAAGGCCAATTTTTGGTTAGTCAACCGCGTGGTTCATGTATTATTTTATATGGTTTTATAATTTTTCTATAAACAAAAATCTCGAAGATATGATTATATTCGTTCTAAGAATAAAGCAATCTATTCGTCCAATAAAACGTAAGATTATTTGATTATTGCAGTCCGCAGAACTTATATGGTGTCACATTTTAAATAATTTTATTGGCAGTAAGAAACTTTAGAGAAAAAGAAGAAGAATAAACCCAAATAGTCGTCCATCCAAATGCTTAAACTAAAATAACAGGTGGATATATAATATATGTATAATTTATGTATTATATGTGTATAATTATGTATATTCAATGTATAATCTATGTATATGGTCAGGGTGTTTGAGTAAAGATCCCCAAAAAAAATTAAAGAGATGGGCTTATTTGAAACCATGGTGATCCTTTCATGGTCCAGTATAGTTTTATTATAGGAAAAATTACACAGTATAGTCGTTTTAAAATAATAATAGCCGATAAAATATAAAATATATATATACATATATATATATATTTTGTATATGGGCTAGCAAATTATAATTATTTTTGGTCACTCGACTGGACAATGTGTAACTTGCCCAAAAATTATAGAAGATTAACCCAAATAGCCCGCCACTCAAAAACTTAAACTAAAAATAGCTGGAGAAGGTATAATATATGTAAATTTTATGTATTATGTGTGTATAATAAATGTTAATGTTTGTATTTGACTAGAAATTATGGCTATTTGTGTAAGGATAGGCTAAGCCCAAAAACTACCTTAAGGAGCACTACTCCGAGGAGAGAATGGCTTATAAAGAAGAGGACCCAAATGCATGGTGCTTCCCCTACTTTGTCAGGCGAATCAATGAGGCTTTAGTCGATAATTTATGTTTGTTAAAAAATTGCTTAAAATCCAAATTAATTAAAATAATTGGTACTATTGTATTGACTAATTAACTAGACGTACCAGAGATGCTACTTTAAAAATAAGGTGGGAGCAGGCAGGAATGGAGCTAGCTTGAAGGAAGAGATTCAATTAAATTATCTTCATTCAGGATTAGCTAGTTTTTGGACCGGTAACTAAAAAATCGTTAGTATTTGAAATATAATTAAAAAATAACTAATAATTAATGCAAAGATAGAATTTAGATAAGATACTTTTAGCCGAAACAGGAAAAAATCCAACATAACATGGCGGACTATGAAATTTATGTGTATAAAATTCTAGCACATTATACTAGAACTCATATATAAAAAATTTAAACTCCAACATATTGGGCTGAAATTTTACATTTTAACTAAGGATATTTGTTAAAATATTTTTCCGCGTGAAAAAATCGCTAAATTTTAATTGAATTTGAAACTATAATAACTTTTTAACTTACACCTAAAAATAAGGCTAATCTTGAATTTCACTTCCATCATATCGATGTATGGTGTATATTATAATAAGTGAATTTCTTTGTGCTTTGCAATTTTTTAAAAAATAATTAGTTTTGTGTAAATTAAGTCAAGATTGATTAATAAACTAATATGTATTATGCATACGAAATTTACTTTTAATGTCACAGAAACACTAGCAAGCAAAATGATGTAAACTTATTCCAAAAATTTGGAAACAAAAAAAGACTCGTAACTTATGTTTTTAGTTAGATTTGTATTATTTCATATTTAGCATAGTATATAATTAAAAATAAATCTAAATTGTAACTCGTTTCTTATGTAAAGGAACAAACACATACTTTAATTATTCAAAGTAAAATATACTTAGTGAAATATACAAATAAAAAAATTAAGAATATGTCGATAATTGAGGGATTAAAAGTACAATTATCCCAATTAAAAAAGAAAGAAAAAATAAGTCCAAGTCAAGGATTTGTAAGCCACGTGGTTTGGTAATTTGCAAGTTGTATTGGTGCCTACATGAGCTCATCCATTCGTAATCACATGCACTGTTTTGGGAAAGATGGTAAACAAAGAATCTTTCTATTTTTAGGAAGTCACACATTTATTTTTAAAATTTTAAAATACTTATCTCTTTCATTTCCCACACACCCATCTCAGAGTTGGACATTAGTCATTAAGCATCTCCCTTCTTGAAATTGGAAAACAAGCATATGCTTATCTATTTGCTAAGAAAATTAAGAATTTCAATGCTACATATCCTAACAAGTAAAGCTCATTTCAGCACTAGGTAATCTTATTGCTTTCCCCCTCTAGTGATCATTCATTCTTTTGATGACTCGTAGTCGAAAAAGTTCGTTGACAATTCAAACCTTAGAGGGATCAGAGTTGCGAAGAAGCCTTACAATTCGTTAAAAGAACGAGTCATTACAGACAATCTGATATTTTTAGAGTTATTCATATCGAATTGTCCAAATGCTCATCAACCTATATTAGGGTTAAACAAATACTTCTTGAAAAGACAAACGATAAGAGTATTAACATACTTTCATATCTTCGTTTATTAAAGTAAACACAGCTTAATTTTTTTGTAGGTGAGAAATGAACATTTCAACTGTTCATTTTCTAGTTGAAATGTTTGTCTATTTTATTAATGCTACCAATTGAATAGGTACATTTGGAGCTAACAAAGTATGGGTCAAATCCGTCTTTTTGGAGATTCGACACGAAGTGTCATTACGAAAAGTAATTTGGCCGAAGTCGACTAGTAATCAGTAGGACTCACAGTCGAGCAGTCAATCACTGCCGAGGTCAAGTATCAGAAGCAATAACAACGGCTAGTTTTGAATAGGATCTTTAAGAGAATATTCCGTTGAATATTCTCTGTACTTGTACTTTCAGGGTTAGCTTGGGGTATGTCCCTTATAAATAGAAAGAGAGATAAGGTGAAAGGCATGTAATATTCTCTTATAAGAATACTCTTTGAAAATCAGACTTTCTCTCTAGATAAAATACAAACACTACCTTTCTGAAGAGATTTGATTGTCTATTATTCCATACTTTTTCATCAGATCCGAGAATAGTTTCAATATTCTAGTATTTGTCTATCATTCATCATTGTCAGAAGGAGGAATCATCCGTCTCATTCAATATTGGGTGAATCATTCTACTTTTTACTTTAATGCCATTTTTTATTATTTATTGCTTGACACTCTCCCATCATTAATCATCATGGAACATTGAATGTACACCGCATTTAATCCCCCACCAACACTGTTCTACACTATTTGTGTTATCCGATTATAGATCTGAGGTTATTACCATTAGCTAGGTTTAATCCCTCATTAAATAAAATTAATTAGTTTAAAATCAAGGGTTTAAACTTTTTGGTCATACAATTTGGCGCCGTCTCTGGGGATTTCATAGTTATAATTTTAGTTTCTTCTAGATCTATAACTAGCACACTTAAAAAAAAAATGCAAAACCCCTACTCTCTTGTACACACAGATGTGACATGGCGGGTAACAGAGAAGAGAGGATGAAGGCAGTGGCCGACCTCACCACCAACCTCTTAAACACCATCAATGAGGTTTCTGAAACAGAAGGTGAAGATGTAACACCTAATGCCCCTCCCTCACGGCAGTATCACAACGCCCCGCTGTAAAGAGGCTTCCACGTCCACAATGGAGGAAGCACCACTAGGAATGAAGAAACTACTTGAGGCTTGGCTGAGAAACACGCTGATCAGCATCCTCGACAAGCTCGCCCAAGAGGCAATCATCGAAAATGCAATGACTTGCATTACACCGGTAACAGCAGAGCAGCATGGTCGTCTCCCTCCAGTAACATGTACCATTCACAATGTTAATAATGCAGGTGACGACACACTCACAATCATTATGAGGGAGATGGAAGAGATGGAAAATGAAAACAAATTGCTTCGGGACCAAATGAGAGAGCATCAAGAAAGAGTCGACAAAATACCAGGTGCCCCAAAACTCTTGCCAAAAAGAGATGATGGTTGGTTCGTTGAGCAACCCTGCAGTGATGAAGCCGCCCCACATGCCATACCCAAGACCTTCAAGATGCCGCATTACCTGAAAATATACGACGGTACGACCGACCCCTAAGATCATGAGACTTAGTATGTCACTGTGGTAAAAGGCAATGATCTCAAAGAACAAGTGTCCTCCATCTTGTTGAAAAAGTTCAGCGAAACCCTCACTGGAGGCGCATTAACCTGGTATTCACAGCTGCCCGCGCACTCTATTGAAACATTCGAAGAGATGACCGACAAGTTTGTAACAGTCTATGCCGGGGCTAGAAAGGCGGAGGCAAGAGTGAATGATATATTCGCCATCAAACAATCACCTGGATAGGAACCGAGGGACTTCCTCGCTCGATTAAACTGTGTAAGGATGACCTTACCAAATGTATCAAAAGGCATGACTGTAGCAACTTTCCAAAATGGGCTGAACAGAAACGGTTCGAGGGCGACCAGAAAGTTGCTGAGTGGGATTATGAAATATCCCCTAACCACTTGGAATGAAATACATAATGCCTATTACGCTGAAGTCCGTGCTGACGAAGACAACCTAAATGGACCAACCCAACGGTTGACCTTAGTACAGGCTGAATCCAGAAAAGACCAAATAAATGATACTAGAAGAGATCTAGCAGTTCCACGACCTAACCGAGAAAGGCATCAGCCATATATCAGAGGTGCCATGATGCCGCCCTCCCGTCACGAAGATGGACCATCTAGGTCAAGGACAGGGATTATGCCCCCTTTAATATATTCTCACAATTTTTTTGTCTCGCCTTCATAAATAGTCTACGCGTTGGAGAAGCTCGGACCAAAAGTGAAGTGGCAACAAAATATGAGGTCAGACCCAAGCACCAGGAAGTCAAATGCCCTCTGCGAAGTCCACCAAGAGCGAGGTCACAAAACTGAGGACTCCATCGCTCTAAGGCAGGAGGCTGTGAACATGCTTCACCAAGGACACCTGAAAGAATTGTTGAACGACCGAGGGAGGGCCAATTTTGCCAGAGAACGTGAACAACACCAGGGACCACCGAAACCACTTTCACCAACTCGCACCATCCAAATGATAACCAAAGGAGACGATGATGCATCGATAAACATCGTAAAATTCACCACAACCCACAAACTCAAATGGTTGATTTCTCATTAACGGTATGACAAACTCGAAGAAAGTATCATCTTCGACAAGTCGGGTACCCACGGTTTGGTTTTCCCTCACTATGATGCCCTTGTTATCACTTTACGAATATTAGATACAGATGTAAGATGAATTATGGTGGACGATGGGAGCGGCGCGTGCATTATCCACCCTCGAGTACTTGCACAGATGAAACTCGAGGATAAGATAGTGCCACGCTGCATCACGCTAATCAGTTTTAACAATGCAGTTGAACGAACATCAGGAGAAATCACACTCCCCTTCTTAGCCGGTGGCGTCACTCTGGAAACCACATTCCACATCATGGACCAAGATACGTATTACAATGCCATAATAGGCCGACCTTGGATACATGCCATGTAGTCCATCCCCTCTAGCTTGTACCAAGTTATCAAATTTCCTACCCCATGGGGAGTGTTCAATATACGAGGAGAGCAACGCACATCCCGAGAATGCTATCGCATCTCCCATGATTACACATATACCCAACAAATGAAGGGCAAAGTAAAAGATGCATAGCAATTAACAGGGTCGAGGTCGAGCTATATTGAAAACGTCATCAGAGACCCCGAAACAATAGAGGCCATGAATCAATCGTAGAAGACCTTGACCCCGTCCAACTTGATGGTAACGACCACATCAAGAAAGCCTACATTGGCTGCAAACTTCAGGAACCAAGTAAATTCCGTCAATTTTTAACTAACAACACAGACTTGTCTGGTTTCTCCCATGCAGACATGCCAGGTATCTCGAAGGAGTTTGCGACACATAAAGTGAACGTCGACCCATTCTACCCCTGGTAAGACAAGTTAGGCGGAAGTTTAATTTTGCAATAAACGATGTTGTCCGCGAGGAGGTCAAAACATTGCTGGAAAAGGGCTCCATCGGGGAATCAAAATACCCCCAACGGGTCACCAATGTGGTCATGGTGAAAAAGAAGAAAGGAAAGTGGAGGATATGCGTAGACTTTACAGATTTAAACAAGCATGCTCAAAAGATTTATTCCCACTACCCCATACCGACCAGTTCATTGACGCAATGACCGAGCATGAACTTCTGAGTTTCTTAGATTCCTACTCGGGCTATAACCAGATCCTCATGGAAGAGGAGGACCAAGAGAAGACCACTTTCATCACCCACCAAGAAACATACTGCTATAGAGTGATGCCTTTCGGACTGAAAAACACAAGGGAGACATACCAATGGTTGATAACAAAAATGTTCAACGACCAACTCGGCAAAACCATTGAGGTCTACATAGACGATATATTGGTCAAATCCAAAAGGAAAGAAGATCACATCGACCACCTGAAAGAAACCTTTTATTTACTCAGGCGGGATGAAACTAAATCCTGAGAAGTGTGCATTTGGCGTGACCTCAGGAAAATTCTTGGGCTTCCTAGTATTGCAAAGAGGCATCGAGGTCAACCCTGACAATATCAAATCCATAGAGGGAGTACTAGAGAACTTAACTAGCAAAAAACAAGTTCAAAGGCTAACCGAACGCATCGCCACCTTATCGAGATTCATCTTATGATCGTTTGACAGATGCCATAAGTTTTCTGGCGCACTCAAGAAGGACAATGGCCTCTTGTGGACTTTCGAGTCCGTTCAAGTCTTGAAGGAGTTTAAGGCTTATCTATCTTCACCGTCGTTGCTTTCCAAAGCAGAACCTGGGGAACGTCTTCTCATCTATCTCACTGTATCTAAAGTAGCGGCGAGTGCAGTATTGGTCCGAGAAGATTTACATAATCTCTCATCCATTACATTAGAAAAACCTTAATCGACGTCGAGACGAGATACCCCCACATAAAAAAATTATCCTTGGCATTGGTCGTTGCTTCACGAAAGCTTAGACCCTACTTTCAGTGCCACCCCATCTTGGTAGTCACGACTTTCCCCTGAGAAGTATTTTGCATAAGCCCGAGCTATCGTCAAGTTAGCCAAGTGCCCCAAAATTAAGCGAGCATGATATCACATATTAACCGCGGACGATGATAAAATTGCAAGTCCTTGTCGACTTCGTCCCCGACTTCAGCGCAAAAATAATGCCCGAAGTCAAAAAAGAAGCCACCCACGCTTCTCCACAAATACACCGACGGCACTTCTTATGCGTCAGGGTTCGACTGGGACTTGTGCTCGATGTCCCGACAGGCAAAGCAATTCGCAGTCCATAAGGTGCCCAGACATGACTAATAATGAAGTCGAGTATGAGGTCGTGATTGCAGGACTAAGGCTAGCACTCAAGTACGGGTCGAGACATGTCATCCTACGCTGCGACATCCAACTCGTCGTCGACCAAGTCACAAGGACTTTCCATATCAAAGAGCAAAGGTTGCAAAAATATCAAGTCGAGATCTGCAAATTACTGCCCAAGTTTGATGAATGTCAGCTCGACCAGACCCCTCGAGCACAAAACATCAAAGCGGATGACCTCACCAAATTAGCGGCAGCCACTAAAAACATAAGCGGAGAAGGAAACGTGATCATCTTCCCCCACTCATCAATAAATCACATCGAGGTAAGGACTATAAATCTAAACTGGGACTAGCGCAACCGTATTGTTACATACTTGCAGGATAACGTACTCCCATATGACAAAAAGGAAGCCAAGAAGCTTCGAATGCAAGCGGCCGGGTACAACATCATTCACAACGATCTACACAAAAGGACGTATGGCGGCCCCATAGCAAAATGCTTAGGCCCAAATCAAACGCGGCGCGTTCTTGAAGATATCCATGAAGGCCACTGCAGGGCTCATTCCGGCAATCGAGCTCTGGTCATGTGTCTCATACGAGCAGGTTACTACTGGCCTACTATGAAAAAAGAGGCCGCAAACTTCATGAAAAAATGCGAGCAATGCCAAAAATAAGCCCCAATGATCCATCAAGCAGGAGAGAACCTCTACTTGATCACTTCTCCTTGGCTTCATCAAGTGGGGAATGGACAGCGCCGGCCCCTTCCTCGCGGGTTGAGGTAACGTACGTTATCTTTTCTAATTGACTATTTTCTAAATGGGTAGAAGAAGGAGAATTCACCCAAATACGTGAACATGAAGTGATCGCCTTCATATGGAAAAACATTGTGTGTCACTTCGGCCTCCCCAAAGAAATCAGTTGCGACATCAGACCCCAATTTACTGGAAAAACGGTTGCCGAATTTTTTGAGAAGTGGCGTATGAAAAGAATACTCTCCACCCCATACCACCACGCGAGCAACTGGCAATCGGAATCCTCTAATAAATCAATACTGAACATCATGAAGAAAAAGCTTGAGAACGCCAAGGGATTATGGCAAGGACTATTACGAAGTTCATTGGGCCTACCGCACAATGCCATAGACGAGCACAAGAGAGACGCCCTACTCATTAGTCTATAGGACTGATGCAGTAATACCAGTCGAAGTCAAAGAGCCCAGTTTGAGATACTCCCATGAGAGCGGGCCGAGGAACGACGAAAGCAGAAGGAAGGAACTCGACGAAGTCGAAGAACAGAGAGATATGGCCTACATAAGGATGATCGCCCAAAAACAACAGACAGAACGCTACAATAACAAAAAGGCCAAGATCATACCACTCAAAGTCAGGGACTGTGTGCTCAAGGCCAAAACACAAGAAAGGAAAGACCCGCGGGAAGGCAAACTAGGAATGAATTGGGACGAACCATACAAAATCACGGCAATAGCAAACAAAGGGTCATTTCAACTAGAAACAATGGAAGGAAACCTGCTACCAAACAACTAGAACATCGCCCACCTTAAGTACTTCAACTTTTAAGAATAAGCGTCTTCCAAGTCATACTCTTTTTCTCAAGGAGGTTTCTAACGAGGCGATAAGGGGGACACTTCAAGTTGGAGTTACGAACAAGAAAAGGCACCAGACAGTCTGTTCATTGCCGATGGACTGGGACACGAATGCCAGCCCCTAGATAGACTGGGACTGGAATGCCACCCAAAAAATATGTAAATTTCTCCAAGTATGAGCAAAATACGAATATATGTTCGCCCATGTTTCCGCCAGAGGAACATTGCCTCAATATCTACTTGGCCCCCGTCCACAATTGAATAAATTACATTCGTCCTCGTTCGAATTAAATCATTTGACCTCGCTTGAATTAAATCACAATCGACCTCGTTCAAATTAAATCACAATCGATCTCGTTCAAATTAAATCGCATTCGACCTCACTCGAATTAAATCACATTTGACCTCGTTCGAATTAAATCACATTCGACCTCGTTCGAATTAAATCACATTCAACCTCGTTTGAGTTAAATCATATTCGACCTTATTCGAACAAAATAATATCTGATCTCGTTCGAATTAAATAACAGTCCACCTCGTTCGAAATAACTTTGTGTTACATTTGACCTCGTTCGAATTAACACCCATACGGCCCCCGACCATTTTTATGTTTAAGTTACATTCGACCTTGCTCAAATTAACTAAAATTCGACCCCGCTCAAATTAACTAAGTTACGTTCGAACTTGATTCGAACTAAGCTCCGTCTACATTCAACCTCGTTCGAATTAACACTTACTGGCCACGGGCCATGACCAACTAAATTCGGCATTCGACCTTGTTCAACATACATAAACCAAGCTTCTACGACGAAAAACAGCCAAACAGCAGAACAAAGAAAGAAGCATGTAGGCCCCAACAGAAGAAACTAACATTTCATACTTCAACGATATTCCTTACAAAGGCTAATACAAATGCCCTCAAAGTGTGCAAAAAATTTACAAACAAAAAGAAGAAGAATTACTCGCCACCTGACCCAACAACACCATCTCCACCATCGTTGTCGCCATCAGGATACTCATCCTCATACTAGGCGTCCTACTCAATCCATCTACATCTTCCTCACCATCGCTGGCCTCTGGGGAAGTAGGGTCATAGCCGCAAGCGACCCAAGTTGCATGCGCCTTTGTATGATCATCCTCAAAGTCGGCTTCAAGAGCTTACCCCGCCGTCATCAAACTTTTAAATATATCCATCTGGGCCTCGGAGTGGATCCACTTCTCATATAAATCCCGCATAACATCAGGAAAAGCAGAAGTGTGAGAGGAGGACGGCTGAGCCTATAATTGTGTCTTCTCGACCTTGAGAACGATGAATTGGCCGCCAAGGATGGAAAACTCTCTTTCTATCTCCCCTATCCGCTCATCAAGCCGTGCTTCTCTGAGTTTATATGTCTCTAATTAGTTTTCCCTCTCAGATCGAAGAATGCAGATCGCAGCCTCCAAAGCCTCTACCTTTATCGAAGCCGCCAGCCAAGCCAACTCGGCCTTCTCCAAGTCCGTTGTCTTCTCGAAAACCTTTGTTGCCTTCTCGGCGACGTCGCCACCCAAAGCATCCACCCTGACCGAACATTGCTCGAGCTCAGACTATAGAGAGATCACTTGGTCCTGAAGGTCTGCACATTGGGCCTCAACTCCCTTTCTCACCTCGAGCTCATATTCATTGTCCCTCAATGCCCCTTCAAGGATGCTGCACTTGTCGATGACTCTCATTAACTCATTCTCTTTCTTCTTCAGCTCGTCCCTAATAGCTTGAGAGTTTCCACTCTCGCCAAACCGCCTATAGATCTCGCGATGTTTGTTGCGGTATTCACGCTACTTACTCTCCATCTTCTTGAAAATGGCTTTGCGCCTCTCCTCTCAGTGAGAAATCTCAATCTCTAAGATAATGGTTTGAAAAGAAAAAAGATGGAGAGGAAGAAAATTAGTCAATCAAAAATAGTGTGCAATGCACAGAAACTAGAAAGGCTGGAAAACTTACCTTAAGGGCGAGGCCGGTTATGCCTGCCGATAGGGCGCCATAGTTCAATGTCTCGAGGGTCCTGCCCTCCACATCTGAGCAAAGAGGACCTAAAGAAGGGACCACATCTTCCGTGTTCACCAGAAGGTCCCGATCCATAGGGACCACGATGGTACGAATGGACCATTCCAACCTTACTTCCACTCGAGTGAACCCCTCTCTCAACATCTGCACCTCATCGGCGACAATGTCGGAGCCGGTTTCATAGCCATCCTCAGCAAAGCCTTTATTTCTCCCCTCTACTGACAAAGGAACGTCAACCGGTCTTAAAGACGATGACTCATCTCTCAGTGAGGTACCCATAACTTTCACAGGAGACCCGCCAACTCCAAACTTAGCCTTAGGGAAAGGCACACTCCACATGGCCCCCGCTGACAGAGGAACTTCAGATGACGAATCTACATCACATTCGAGCGCAACAATGGTCGGCTTGCAATCGCCCCTTGTAGAATCCACTACTCGAATCATTCCGTCGCCAAAATCCACCAACCTTTTTTATGAGGAATCGAATCCTCCTCGCTCGGCGATGACTCATCTATCAAATGCAGCACAAGAAGAGATGGAATCCCTGATACTGAGGCCGCTATCGATTGAGTTGATCTAGCCAGAGCCGGAAGCTGAACAGAGGCGGATGACCAGGTAGGCTTAGTCACAGTCGCGGCTAGGGAAGGCATCGTTGTAGTGGTCACTTGGAGGAACGCATGAGTGAGAGCTCTCGACCTCTTTGAAGCTCCCCTGGCTAACAACAAAGGAAACAAAGAAGGTCGAGATCAATCCCTACAAAAAAAAAGAAGTAGCCGATCAGATAGACACAACAATAACTTAAGAGAAGCAAACTCACCGAAAAACTTGGGCCCGAACTTTGTATAGAAGGCCGACCATTCATGAATCCCCACTGTATGAGGGAGGACCCGAATAACCCAATCGTGAATATCCTCAACCAAAGAAGGGGGATCAGCCTCGACTATATGGAGAAAAGACGACGTCATTACAATTGAAATCAGCCAACGCGAAATACAATAAAAAAAGGTGGAAGAGATATGCTTACGGGCGTAGTTCCAAAGCTCGGGGAACCGGCTTGCATTAACCACCACGTCCTTAGTTTTGATGAAGAAGTAATTGAGCCAAACCTGGCGATTTGCCTTATCATCCATTTTTACCACTAGACATTTGCTGCCTCGCTGGCGAAGATATAACATCATCCCCTGTGAAAAATTGGGAGCAAGAGATGCATCAAGTGACGAAGGGTCACCTCGACTCCAGCTAACTCCACGAACTTCAAGATCATACAGATGAGTTTATAGATGTAGGGGAAAAGTTGAGCCGGACAAACTTGGTAGTAGTGGCAAAACTCTTTGGCCAAGGGGAGGATATGTAAAGAATAACCTACATGTAAGGGGTATGCGTAGAAAGCGCAATACCCAAGGCGATGTATTTGCACCACGTCATGCCCTGCAGGAATTAGGTCTATATGAGCAGGAATTTTGAATTTAGCCCTAAACTTGGCGAGGGCCGTCTTTCATTAATGACTCTGAGATCTCGGGGTCATCCTCAACAACAATGGCCACCCCATTGCCATTGGGAGGCGCGCGCACTGCCAAGGGGACATGATCAGATACCTCCCCAGAACTAGAAGATGCATTAACCATATTTGTTTTTTTATATGCGAAAAAGATGCAAGCACGGAGGAGTCGTGAGTAGCAAAAATCACTAGAATCGGTGAAAATAGGGATGCAAGAATGAAGGTAACGAAAGCAGGAACACTGAATGAAGAAGGAAAAAGGAGATAGTGATTCAATATTTGAGAATGCAAAGAATAAGGCAAAAGGGTCTCCTATCCCTATTTATAGGAACCCCGACATCATTATCGAGGAAACAAACTGTCAATGCCCAACGTACTATCAAAACGGTAAAGGCACGGGAAACAACGCAATACATAGGGACAACGCGTAATAACGACACATGATTACGATGGGTTACGACTCACTAAGTTCCACGTTACCATCTCGTCAAGAACGTTACTACTCGACCTGCTTGCCCAAATCTCTCAACCACGACTAGAAAAATATGCTCATCAAGGTTGTCTGAGAGTCGGCTTCAGATATGAATCTATCTGATTCAGAAGGGAGGCCTCAATAAGCGGAGGGACTAACTGTATAGGTCAAAATCCGTTTGTTTGGAGATTCGACACGAAGTGACATTACGAATAGTAGTTTGGCCGAGGTCGACTAGTAATCAGTAGGACTCACAGTCGAGCAGTCAATCACGGCGGAGGTCAAGTATCAGAAGCAGTAGTAACAACTAGTTTTGTAATAGGATCTTTAAGAGAAAATTTTGTTGAATATTCTCTGTACTTGTACTTTTAGGGTTAGCTGGGGGTATGTCCCTTATAAATAGAATGAGAAATAAGGTGAAAGGCATGTAATATTCGCTAATAAGAACACTCTTTGAAAAATCAGACTTTCTAGATAAAATACAAACACTAACTTTCCGAAGAAATTCAATTATCTATTATTCCATATTTTTCCATCAGATCCGAGAATAGTTCCAATATTCTAGTATTTGACTATCATTCATCATTGTCAGAAGGAGGAATCATCCACCTTATTCAATATCGGGCGAATCATTCTCCTTATTTACTTTAATGTCATTTATTATTATTTATCGCTTGACACTCTCCCATCATTAATCATCTTGGAACATTGAATGTACACCGCATTTAATCTCCTACCAACACTGTTCTACACTATTTGTATATTTGATTATAAATATTAGGTTATTATGATTAGATACATAAAATAAATTAGTTTAATCAATGGTTTACGCTTTTTGGTCCACAAACAACCCACTGTAATAGTGAGAGGGGAAAGGTTAAAAATATCCTATGCTTTATGTGGAGAAAATAAAAGAAAACTAGAAGAAATTAACTTCAGGAATCCTGCCAATTAATAGGTATAGTGGGAGCCAACTACTCAATATCATACTAGGTATTCCATTTCTTTCTTGTAATTTCCTTTTCTTTTCTTTTTGGTTTTGCAAGTGTATTTTTTAATATATTTTTTGGCTTTTATTATTCCTTCCCTTTTTGGCTCTGCAAGTCCAATCATTTAATCATGTGACCACTCCTAGCAACCCCTTCACAGTTTGTCAGATAAACAAATGTATAAGAATTCAAATCCCTAATTAAATATCAATATATTGGCATTACATTTTAGATATCAATTGAATTGGAGAGACCTTAGTAGTATAAGCCAATGATATCTTGACACAATATCCTTAACTCTCTCTCTCTATTTCTATATTTTCTGCCTAGTATAGTGGAATTCCAGCAAGTAGCAAATACATATACATTGCTTCTAGGACTTCATATATATTACTTTTATGTTTTTTTGCCTATTTGGTGTTGTATCGGCGCCCGATTAAATCCGAATTCGCACCGAGAAATTCCACATTGGGAGAGGGGAGGGGGAGGGAAGGCATAAAAGGCTTCCTAACAAAAACGATTCTATACCCAGCGTTTAAATCGGCGATCTCTCGCTAAATATGAATGAGTACTTATCACTCTATCACAGCTCTTGTTAGTATATACGACTTTATATTGCGAAAGAATTTGAGCATCTAACGAAAACAGTTATATTCTCTAATATATGTATGTCCCAGTATCAAGACAAGATTTTTTAAATTTTTATTTTATATAATATATAGCTTCTCACAGATTTATAGTTTATATTATAGATGTCCATCTGAGCTATAGATCTACTAAAGAGTTCAAATGCTTAATCATTCACTAGCAAGATCTACTTTTTTTCAACAGTGTCCTGAATTTTCCTTGGGTTTTGGAAAGTTGGGGTGGTCCATTTTCTTGATTCCTGACCTTATACAACAACTTGTCAAAAAGTCTTATTCAGATTCCCCACCTCAAATGCTTCATAATTAAAATGCCAATGTGGCCATAAACAACAACCCCAACTTCTCCTCATCATTTCCACTCTAGTTTTCTATGAAAACATGAGCAGTGAAATGGGATTTCTTTGTCCTACTACAACATACATTAGAAACTCAAATTGGTTATTTGAGGAAAACAAAGGAACAACAAAATGGACAACTGAAGAGAACAAGAGGTTTGAGGATGCACTAGCTTTATTTGATAAGGAAACACCAGATAGATGGTATAATGTAGCTGCAATGATCCCTGGAAAAACAGTGAATGATGTGATCAAACAGTATAGAGAATTAGTAGAAGATATTGGTGATATTGAGGCAGGTTTAGTACCAATACCTGGCTACACAACTAGTACTAATAATTCTTTCACATTAGAGTGGATTAATCATGATCAAGAAGGCGATTTCCACGACTTGAACAAGCAATTCTATGGTCCGTCTGGGAAGCGAAACACATCAACGCGACCTTCTGAACACGAAAGGAAAAAGGGAGTGCCATGGACTGAGGAAGAGCACAGGTACAATCAAACATCTTTATAACATCATCGCTATATAACAGCCGTTCAGTATAAAAATTTAAGTTTTTTATGAAAGCAATTTTTATACTACGTTAGAGAGGTTTGGCTGTAATTGATTCTACTAACCAAAAAAAAGAAGTCATGTTTCAGCTTTGTAATTTAACATTGTCATTTCTCTGTTTTTTTACTGTAAAGATGGTTCAAAATTATTATAAAGTTTAGTTTAATAATGCAAGTCTAAAACTATATGTCATCATAGTTTTGTAAAAGTAAATGCTTTTAGAATCCAGATTACTGCAATTCATTGAAGGGAGCCTTGGCGTAATTAGTAAAGTTGTTTCCATGTAACTTGTAGGTCACTGGTTCGAGCCGTGGAAACAGATTATTGCAGAAATGCAGGGTAAAGTTGTGTACAATAGACCCTTGTGGTCCGGCCCTTCCCCGGACCTTGCTCATAGCGGAAGCTTAGTGCACCGAGTTACCCTTTTACTACTGCAGTTCATCAATAGCAGCCTGGTGCACAAAGCATCCTGCGTTTACACAGGGTTGGGGAAGGGCTGCACCCGGGGTTGTGATGTAAACAACCTACCCTAATGCAAGCATTAGTGACTACTTCCACGTCTTGAACCCGTGACCTATACGTCACACGGAGACAACTTTACCGTTTCTCCAAGACTCCCTTTTAAACTACTGCAATTCATCAAGTGTTTTCTATTCTATGGAGGATTCTATTTCCTGCAATATTGATATTGCTTACTGCATTTTGCCCAGGCAATTTCTGTTGGGGCTAAAAAAGTATGGAAAAGGAGATTGGAGAAATATCTCCCGCAATTATGTGACCACAAGGACACCAACACAAGTAGCAAGTCATGCTCAGAAGTATTTTATAAGACAACTTTCTGGAGGTAAAGATAAGAGGAGATCAAGTATACATGATATTACCACTGTCAATATTACAGAAATGAAGTCTCCTTCGCCCGCGACTCAAACATCTTCTATCTCCCAAGACAAATCTGCTCCTTCTCCACAGGAACAAGGTTTATTTGAGTATAATTTGCCAAATCAAGAAGCAGATATAGCATTCAAGACATTTGGATTAAAGTTGCATGAAAATGGAATGCATAGTTTTATTCTGCAGGGGCTCCAGTTTGGTCAGTACAACGCTATGTGATCAGTTCAGGCTGAACCAGCCCAAGTTAAGCCCAAACCGCCCATTTGCCACTGTTTAGCCAGAAGGCTCAGAACTGTTACATGTTAATATTATTATTGGTTATAATTGTAGCAATAAATCAAGTAAAGTTCCTTAAGAAAATTGTGGTAGTTTTAGTTTGTAGTTCCTTGTTTTCAGCTCTGTAGAAGAAGTTCAGTATTACAGCTTGCACTTGTATCTTCTAAGTCAGAGTTCATTTCATGATTATTAACAAGAGAAAAGAATAAGGAAATTGGCATTAATAAATGTTGAGTCACAATAATTTACATTTGATTGTTCAGCTGTTAAAGTTCATAGTATACACTGAACACATTGCACTTTTAATATTACAAATTCATAATTTAATTTTGTTGAAATTTAGTTACTTTTTGCATATATACATTTATGTTCCATAATGAAAATAGTGGGGTAGATTGAACTCATTGATTATAGGTTGTACGGCCTATATGCTATGAGCAGGCGTGATAAAATGATTAAATAAAAACAGTTAATCATTCATTATTTATTAAAAAATAGGCTGGATAATGAACTATTTAAAAATAGGTCAAATATAGATAAGAATCATATTATCCATTTAGAAAATGGATAACAAATGAGTCTAACTTTTACATTTGTAAAACATCAACTTGGAGGTTCCTCAAGTTAGAGAGACTAAGAATTTTTTCAAAACTGATCATATGCAAGACGTCATGGATAATATGGTTACCATATTATTCGCCGGTTAACCTATTTTTTATCCGTATTATATGTTGGTCAGATCTGATAATTTATCTATTTTTTCATTGCTTGTTTTCAACCCGAATCATATCCATTCCGCCCTGTCCATTTGCCACTCCGACTGCTGAGTCAATATCTACTTCATGAAGTGACACTTTATGCTCTTATCTACTTTTCATATGATTCAACTTGTCAGTAAGTTTTTATCTCCTTAGGGCTAACTGCCATGTTCCTAAGGAATTCTAAATATTGGAAATGTTAACTTCTCAAGATACTTTGATGCTCTCTTTGGGTGTGTTTAGTACAAAGGAAAATTTTTCGGAAAATGTTTTTCAATTTTTCCATATTTGATTGGTTTAAAAGTTTTGGAAAATATTTTTTTCATTAACTTATTTTTTTCCAATTGAGTAAAATGCTTTCCCTATCAAGAGGAGGGAAAATATTTTTCAAAATTCCTTGTCAACCTTCTCCACCTTATTTCTTACCCTCACCAACCAACCCCACACCCGTCCACCCTACCCCGCAAAAGAATATTTATTTTTACTTTTTTTATTTTAAAATTTCTATTTTTTTTCTGCACTCCTCCCTACTCTACCCCCACCACCCCATGCCCCCAATCCCGCACAAGAAAATCTTTTTTTTTTACTTTTTTTGTAATTCCCTCCCCCCCCCCAACCCCGGGGGAATTTTTTTTTTTAAAATATATTTTCAGTTTTACTTTTTTCATCTTTCGGTTTACAGGTTCAAAATTTTACAAGTTCCAAAGTTATGAGTTCGGAGGTTTATGTGTTTTGAAGTTTACGAGTTTAGAAATTATAAAGTTTATGGGTTCGAAATTTCGCGGTTTGGAAAGTTTTGCGGTTCAAAAGTTTATGAAATTTGTGGGTTCGAAAAGTTATTGGTTCGAAAGTTTATGGTTTCATGTTTATTGTATCAAAATTATTTATGAATACTCTTGAGAAATGTTTTCCTTAACTTGCGTACCAAACACCAAAAAATAAATAAGATTACTACTTATTTTCCAAGAAAATATTTTCTACGAAAAATATTTTCCATCGTACCAAACACAACCTTTATGTTCTTTTATTTTTCAAACAGAAAGAGATAGGAAAAAAAAGTAAGTCCATCATTTTAGTTCTTCCTCTTTTCCATCACGTACGGAATAATAGTTGAATCCTTCTCAGCAAATAATTCATCGAGACCTGTCATTGGTGCTAAACTATTCAATGTTAAAATTTGATTATTTCTTTCCATGTGCCTAACTTAGGTGGTATAGTCACTCGATATCTTGTGTTGGTGAGAGGTTGTTCTGGTTGAGTAATCAAGAAGCACGCAAGCTGGCTCTGAATACTGCTGTTGTCAAGAAAACAAAAAGGTGTTAACGTGATTTCCATATTTGAGATGCTTAAATGGTTAGTGGATGCTTAAGGGGTGCCTTGGCATAAATGATAAAGTTGCTATAATGTGACCAGGAGATTACGGGTTCGAGCCGTGAAAACATACACTTGTAGAAATGCAAGGTAAGACTGCGTGCGATAGACCGTTGTGGTCCGGCCCTTTCTCGGACCTCGTGCATAGAGAGAGTTTAGTGCATCGGGCTGTCTTTTTTTAATGATTCCACAAAAGTGGGGAGTCTTTTATGATCCTTTGGTTTGATAAAGTGAATATATGAAGTGGGAAATCACCTTCCAAATGAATTAAACAACAACAACAATAAACTCAGTTTGATCCCAACATATAGGATCTGGGGAAGGTAGTCTGTACGCAGACCTTATCCCTACCTAATGCAGGTAAATAGACTGTTTTCAATAGACCCTCGGCTCAGGAAGGACAAGAAGAAGAAGAGGGAAGTAAGGAAGGAAGAAAGATGGAAAAAAAAAATTCATATACCGTAATAAAGGGTAAATAGTATCCAATAATAGCAACAAGGAATACAATACCTGAGGCGAACAAAACCACGCACCGTAATAAAAATCAAAGAATATGAAGAGAAATGCATGCTACTAAGCCTATCGGTGAACACTATAAACTACCTACTAACCTTCTACCTTAATCCTTATTTATAATTTGAATTTCTAATTAAGAACTTAAGATCAATGATCTAATAATTAGGAAACACTATTTTAAAGAAACAGTAGTAATATGTTTAAATTAGTGTCTATGCTACTTTACATACCATCTTGTCCACCATCCAACCAAAACTGCAACCTGGTCCTTCTACGTACTGTTTAAATAATATGACTATTCAAACTGTTCTTTTCATGAAATAATTTTAAAGAACTTGCAATTCATAAGAGGTCAAATGAAAAGTTAGTTTTTCTTGTTCTGTTGTGTTGTTGCTGTTAATTTCATGTTCTCTTCTCCCTCAGCATAACACTTTCTATTGGTGTTTTCTGTTTTGGTGGTATTACCCTCACCATCTGCTGTTGGCAGTATCACTAAAAATTAAAATCCTAGTGCAAACCAGTATCTGTGACTCATTATATATAGGCCCCCTCTCCCCAAGCCAAAGAATATTATTTTATGATAGCAGTGTCTCGACCAACTTTTGCGCACCTTACATATTTCATTATACTTGTTACCTCCCCTTAGTAACTATATCGGATAAATCTGTCTATCAATGCTTAAACAAATATGAAGAAATCACCGATTGTATATGGTGAAAATCGGTCTCAAGAGTTAGGTGACTTAGGGAGCGACACGTGTCAAGGATGACCAGTTAGTAGTGATTCAATCATATTGACACCGGATACAAACCTGTGGCCGGGTAAGATGCAATTCAAGATATGACCGTTACATAAACGTTACCAAGATCCCAAGATTCCTCCGGCCGTTATTACCCTTTATTATTCTTTATCACTTTTTTATTACTTTTTATTGTGGCATTAATATTTGTAATTAATGGGGCATAATTAGTTGATCAAACACCCCATAACTCTAGTATAAATAGAGGTTTTCATTCTATTGTAAGGGACGAAGAAATACTGATAGCAAAAGATTAATATTCTTTTTCTCAAGCTTTATTCAAATATTGTCGATGTTTTTCAATTATTTTTTATCGAGGTGGAAAAATTCTGAAGCCAAGTCTTGTCTTTTCTTCGTTACTTTATTTTATGGGATTAATTTAATTCATGTGTCTATAAACCACGTTACAAATTCAATTGTACCGTTTTAACGATAAACACTAACCACTTTAACGTCTTTAATTTGTTGGAATTAAAATGTTAATCTTCCATGATTTTTATTCAACGTTATTGACTATTAGGTCACACCCTTACATGCTAGGCAAAGAATATTTGGCAACATGAGCAATATTACAATATATATGAACATTTTCAGTAAATACTTTAACTGCCCTACTCCTTCCTTAAAGCAGAACCTCTTGCAAGTTGCATAAGAAAGGCACTTTGGCCACTTTATTCTAACTTGATATAGTTCTCTTAAGTATATTAAGACCACATATCTTGTCCCACAACCCACAGGCTTGGTATTTTTTTTTAAAATACCTTTACCCCTTTTATACCAAGATTCTGATACCTTTCTTCAAATTGATTACAGAAACAGCGCACTTGTATATTTAGAGTACGTCGAAGGGGAGTCTTCGCGTAACTGGTAAAGTTGTTGTCATGTGATCAGGAGGTCACGGGTTCGAACTGTGAAAACAGCTTTTTACAGAAATACAAGGTAAGACTGCGTACGATAGACCCTTGTGGTCCGGCCCTTCCCCGGACCCTGCGCATAGCAAGAGCTCAATGCACCGGGCTGCCCTTTTACTCTGCTAAAATAGCAGTAACAAGAAAGAGAACTAAAAGGGGACCAGCTTCCTTTTGGACTAACAAAGATTTATTTATTCTGTTTCTTTTGTAGGCCCACTCCACAGGTTTATGAAATAAAAAAAGATCCCTTCAACTTCAAGCTTTTGATACATAAATCAAATGAAAGGTAGAAAGAAGACAGAAAGTGGTGGATGTTAGATTAATATTATCATTAGCAGTCAAAATATATTTATACTTTGCACAATTGAGTCCAAGAAATGGATAAAGAACAATGTAAAAATCAGGGGCAACAACTTGGTATTTTAATGCAATGTGTGGTATATTCAGCTGAGGCAGAGGATACAACTCATTGGTCATGAGCCACTGCACCAAATAAGAATTTCTCTGTACAATGAGCAACTAGTTATTAATCTAAGCTGGAAATTTGTAGTTATCTATTTGTCATGTCTTCCCACTGTTGGTGAAAACTTCCTAAGGAGCTTCAATGTCACGATCCAAATTTTCAATCTTGAAATTGTGATGAAGTCTAACACCACATTTGCTAGGCAAGCCAATGTTAGAATTCGATTAGCTATTTTCCTCTGATTATATACTTAAACACAATAAAATAAATTTAAAGTAAATTAAATTTAATGATTTCCAATAAATAACTCCAAAAATAAAATAATATACAATTAAATAAACCAAGCCACGAACTAATTATATATATAACTCTAAGACTACCCAGGATCTGGTGTCACAATTCACGAACTTCTAAGAATACTACAAGTAATGGGTTGAAATAAATAATATATATGTTTTGAGTAAAATAAAACAGTCTCTATAAAACTAGGAGAAGACTCCAGGAATCTGCGTACGCCGGCAGATATATCTCGTGTCTCCAAATGATGAATGACCACTACTAAAATCTCTAATGATGGTCGGTACCTGGATCTGCACAAAATAGTGTAGAGTCTAGTATCAGTACAACTGACCCCATGTACTGAGTAAGTGCCGAGCCTAACCTCGACGAAGTAGTGACGAGGCTACGGCGTGGCATTAACAAGATAACCTGTGAACAATATAAAATAAAGCAAAAAGGAGATTCTAAAATAAACAAACAATAATTGTAGCAACAATTTAAAATAACTCAGACACCTTTCTCATGTCTCAACTATAACCAATTCTCACGTAAGTTTCCAATTTTCCAAACTTGGACTTTAAAATAAAAGTAGTGAAAAATATTGAATAAAATAGTAAAGTAAAACCAGTAAGTTCTCAAATCTTTGTTTTGAAAATCAGTAAAATATAAGTGTCATCCCTTATTGCTTCTTGTTGCGGCGTGCAACCCGCTCCTACCTGTCCACCCTTATTGCTCCTCCCTATATATATATCACCCTTATTGCTCCTGTTGTGGCGTGCAACCCGATCCCACCTGTCCACCCTTATACTCCTTGTTGCGGCTTGCAATCCGCTCCCACCAGACATATCATATCAGTTTATTTATGAAAACTCTCACAATTCAGGCCAAACCTTTCACAATATTTTTTGTCACAACAAATATAAACAAGACACTGTATTTTCTCATAAACTTCATCAATATCATCTCAAAATGAAACCAACATGAATATACATATCTCGTAAAACAATGTCAACCCGCTCAATCTTTATGTACCACAATGAAACCAAGCCTTAACAACAAGTTAACAAAGCCAAGTAGTCATAGAAACATCAATGAGTATAAAATAATTAAGCCATGAATCAAATAAATTGAAAACGGGGAAGTGATCATGTTTTACAGATAATTTGGTGGTGCATAGATACTCGTCACCTCACCTATACACCACACACATGTAATTTCACATAGTAATATAGTTGGGGGTTCCTATTCCCTCAAGTCAAGGTTAAACCAAGCACTTACCTCAAATTCGCAGGCCACTCACTGCTCAATTATAGCTTTTCCTTTTGAATTCACTTCCCATACACACGAATCTAATCATAATTAAATTAATATCATTAATTAATGCTAAAGGAACTAACTTTACTGAAAATTATAATTTTTCTTAACTTTTCTAAAAAAAAGTTAAAACCCGACCCGGGTCCGCTTGGTCCAAACTCGGAGTTCGGACCAAATTACGTTTATCCATTCGCCCTCGAGCCCGAATATGCAATTAGTTTCGAAATCCGACCTCAATTCGAGGTAAGAATTCGATTTTAACAAAATTCCCTAATTCTACCCAAACCCTCAATTTTTTGCCATGAAAATTCTTAATTTTTGATTGAAAAGTGATGAAAAATATTGGGTATTTGAAAGAGTAGAATTTTGAATTATTTACCAACACTTCAAAAATGAATTTGGGTGAAGAAATTCGCCTCTAGGTCTCGGTAGTTCGAAAAATAAGAATTTCCTCCTTTCTATGTTGCGAAACAATGATGTGCTCTTATTTTTTCCTTTTGCTTTTGTCGAAGTCCGCACGTTAAGACATAGTACATTAGTACTATAGTTATGTTATCTATATTCTGATTGTGTAAACTTATATGTTATACAATCTATATGCGACAGTCGACTAATTATTATTTTTTATCAAATTATTAGTTAACGTTTAGCATTAAAATTTATTTAATTACCTAATAAAATACTCCTTTCTATCTGTGTGAATATTTCTAAAAGATTAGTAAAATTTGGTTTTTATGTGACTAGGCAGCAAAAACAGAAAGAAAAAACCAGCATCTTTTCTAAGTGTAAAACATTTGTGGCCTATTCGAAACTCATTCGAGCCCTCGGGGTTTTAAATCAAATATGCACGCAAGTCTAACAACATCATAAGGACTTGGTCGTCCGATTGAATCGTGAAAATAACATCTAAAACTATGAATTAAACCTCAAAGCACGTCATTTTTTCTCAAGAACACTTAAAGTTCACTATTTCTCAACCGGACGTCCGAATCACGTCAAATAAATGACGATTCTCACCAAATTTCACAGATAATGTTTAAATACTATAACAAATCTGTAGCGAGCTCCGGAACCAAAATACGGTCTGCTACCAATGGTTTCAAACATTAATTCTTTTCTTTATTTCATTAATAATTTAGCAAAACAATTTTTTTCAAAAATTGATTTTTAAGGCTTGGGACCTCGAAATTCAAATCCGGGCATACGCCCAAGTCCCATATTTTACTGCGGACCTCCCTGGATCATCGGAACACAGATCCGGATCCGTTTACTCAAAATGTTGACCAAAGTCAACTCAAACCAAACTTTAACTCTAAAAATCATTATTTCTTATATTTTCACATAAAAGCTTTCCGGTTTCACGCGCGGACTGCGCACGGAAATCGAGGTAATTAAAATTAGTCTTTTTATAGTTAATAAGCCTAGAACGGAATCTTAATTCATAAATTGACCCCTTGGGTCTTCACATTCAAACAAACATTATAAGCCAAACCAATATGATACTAAATATATGTTGCTCGGACTCGTATATGGGGTACGTATCTGGTACGGTTTAGTCGAAGTATCAGATACGAATGGATTAATTCTTTTGCTAAGTTTTTAATATATTTTGAAGAATCACAAAGTATTGAACTTTATGCGTTCAAATTTGTAATTCTACCACGTTCCATCTGTTTTAATAGGTTCAAAATTTAATTGTTATACATATTAAATCATTTTTAAGTAAAAGTAAAGTATATGAACAAAATCGACCCCATAACATCTACATTAGACACACCCCTGCACCCTTGTCACGCACGTTGGACAAATGAAGGATCCGTGCAACATAGCAATAAATATTACACGTGCTTCGGGATGATATCTTAGTTAATTTTTGTCTGTGTCCTTGAGTGAAAGGGTAAAAATAACATCTTGGAACTCAAGCAAAATGTGTGAATAGGATTTATATTAAACGAAAGGGTGAAATTCACTATTATTTTCATAAAAGAGGTAAAAGAAGATGAAGGTTCTTGGGTGAGATTTTGTTAAACTGAGGGTACCAAGTAATATAACTTTGTATTGAAGCAACAAAAGTCATTAGTGATGAGACTATATTTTAAGTATCTTTTTTCCTCTCTCTTTTGTCAGGAAGATTATTTTTTGACTAATTAATCTTCATGAAAACAACTGATCTAATAGAAACAAAATGTTGCCAATCACACATATACGGCAAAATCTATAAATTATTTAATCTCAAAATCATACTTGATAAAAAAGTAGGCAGATGCTCCTATTTTTGGCTATATATCTTCAATCATGCAGACTAAATGTTAAACTCTTTATTTATATATATATATATATATATATGTGTGTGTTTCATATAGTAAATACTGATGCTTGTTTTGCCAAGCTTCTCCAAATTCAAAATCGTTTTTTTTTTTTTTTTTTAAGTTAAAGTGTTTGGCCAAACTTTTAGAAGGAAAAAAGTACTTTTGAGTAGAAGCAGAAACAGTTTTGGAGAAGTAGAATAAAATAGTTTCTCGCCAAAAATATTTTTTTGAAAAGCATTTTTGAGAAAAATATATTTACAAGCCGTTTTACAAAGCTTGACCAAACACTAATTGCTGCTCAGAAGTGGTTTTCAAATTAATTAGCCAAACACAAACTATTTCTTATCAAAAGTACTTTTGAAGAAAACACTTCTTAAATAAGCTGATTTTTGCAGCTTGACCAAACACGTTATGAGTTTAGTTGAATCCATTTAATATAAGGTCTGTCTGCGTCAGCAGCACCAGGCTGCTGCACTGCTTTATATGAGGACATGAGAATGAGTCGACATTAGCCATATTATTCATCATTGTAGTAATGTGGAATGAACGTGATATGTTAGTCCACTCTATATGACAAACAGGTCTATACAAATAAGTACTCTGTACTAGTTATATATGGACGAAAGGACAGACATGTTAATACGTTGGGATTGAAATAACTGCGTGTAATGTGAAGAAGCTAACAAGCAAATTTTGGCGATAATAAATCAAATAACAAAACATAAAATTATACTAAACGGAAATACTATAACGAGGTTTGGTCAATTAAGAATGAAACAACCAACAACTACACCTCAGTCCCAAATAAGTTTGTAGTCAGTTTTTCTGAATTTGACAAGTTTTACACGGCTCTCAGCCTACCGTAGCCTTCCTCAAACTGGCAATGTGAGCAAGTTCACACGGGCGAAAGTTAACAATTAGGAAAGAAACAACGAAGAAGTAAAAGAAGAGGAGAATTTATTTTTATTGCAAGATCTCCTTTTATATTCTGAGTTTCTCAGCTACCCAAAAGAAAACCAAAAGTAAAAAGGAAATAATAGGAAAAAAAAGAAAGAACATGAACCTTGCACTTTGGAATACTTGCCGGTCAAAGCCAGAAGAAAGAAGGGAAACTTACACAAATGTCCCAAATAAATCTCAACTTACTAATCTCTAGCCATTAGTCATAGATTTATCAAAATTAGCCAACAAAAATTAAAAAACCAAATAATAGGGTTCTTTCTCTCAAAGAATCACATGCAAAAATCACCTTCCATATTTTAAGCGTGATTAGCAACACTAGACACAAGACGGAGGATGAGGTAACAAATAAGGTGATGAAATACAAAAAAAAATAAAAATACAATATTCCAAAAATCTAAACAAAAAAGGAACTTTTTCAATGGGTATAGTTGAAATTCATTGAAAATATATAGATAAGTCAATATACAAAATTTGAGGAAGATTGAAGGTGATTTGGACTGGTTTTGTATCAAAATTCGTAATTAAATCGAGTTCAAAAAATTCTTCTACGACACATGTATCAAATATGTATCACGCATGTATCTCACACACAGGTATACATGGATATACATGTGATACACAATTGATACAAATATTATACATATGTGATACACAAATGATACACAATGTGATACACATATCATTTTTTTCATGTTAAGTTTTTACTTCGACAGACCCCACTTTGTGAGAATTTACTGGGTAGTTGTTGTTGTAGTTTTTACTTTGAATTTTCAATTCAAACCACCTCAAAACTTCACTAAATCACCCAAAAACTGAGATTCAAGCTCCTTAAGTTGTGCCCAATCTATTATAATAACACACACTCAAAATAAGCAAAAATTTGATATTTTTTTGCTACAAATAGCTAATTGGCTAATATTAATAATATTTGGCTAATATTAGTAATATTTTATCTATTGGCTAATTTTTGTAATAAGCTACTTATAAATGGACATAGCTGATAGTTTTCCAAGAAAGAAAGCAAGCCCCTATGTCATGACTCTCAGTTTTGAGGCCCAGTTTAAGTGAAGCAGATATTCTGAACTCTTTATAGGGATCTTTACATAACTAGCCGGTCATATTCATTGTTTACTTTTAATAGTTATATGCATAGATTATGCAATGATGATACACAATTATACATATATAATACGTAAATTATGCATATATTATATCTTCACCGACGATTGGGTGGATGGCTATTTAATTAATTTTTCCTCTTTATAAACAATATCTAACTGGCCCGAAACAGTAAATATCTGCTGCATTTCGGTTATCTTCACAATCCCTAATATTGATCTATGGAACAAGCAAGACCCAAACGACACATCTAGCCAAGTTGAAAGAGACAAATGCCTAATATGGTTCGTCTAAACCCGTACATACCTATTGTAGCTTCGTGTCATGACTCGTCACATCATCATGCCACGTAGGTGTCACTTAGCATATATTTTTGCAGATAAGCTGAAGTTTTGTCCTGGATTCATTAGTTTTGCAATAAAACTTTTTCAAAAACTTCAGCAGAAGATGCTGAAGTGATGAAATAGACTAGCACATATGGGAAGGTTTCGGAGAAATATTGCCACGACTCGGAATTTTTACCGTCGGGACTGTGATGACGCCTAACATTTCACTTGCTAGGCAAGCCAACGTTAGAGGGTTCTTAATGCCAACTTCGGTCATTTTCAATAATAAGAATTAAGAACAATTAAGCTAAACATAAACTAAAACAGCTTTGTGGAATAACATAAACCCGTAATGTCTAAAACATTTAGGATTTGGCGTCACAACTCACTAGCTACTATGATTTACTACAAACACAGGCTGAAAAGGAAATACACTATTTTGAAGTAAAGAAACAGTAAATGATAAAATTAAGAGACTCCAGGGTTTGCAAACGCCAGCAGGTCTACCTTGGGTCTCCTGACAGCCAATCTAGCAGCTAACCTCTCGATTAGCTAGGGCCCGTACCAAAATATGCACAAGAAGTGCAGAGGATAGTATGAGTACAATCGACCCCATGTACTCGTAAGTGTCGAGCCTAACCTCGACAAAGTAGTGACAAGGCTAATACAAGACACCTACCAAATAACCTGTGCAGATAACAACAAATATACAGAAATAACAACAAGTAAAAGCTAGATAAGTAATATAGGGAGGGGGACATACTGATGGGAATACATGATAGAGAATCACAACAGTAATGATAACTTGAACAACCAATATACCTTGAACCATTAATAACAAGTAAACACAGTAAAAGAAAATGCACAACATCACTATTTGAGCTTTTACTCTCACCCTCACCATATAAATCAATAGAAACGACACGACATCACCCTTCGTGCATTAGCTCTCATAACATGGCAACGACATCACCATTTGTGATTTTACTCTCACAATATGGCACGACATCACCCTTCGTGCTTTTACTCTCACCTCACCATATAAATCAATAGAATCGACATGGCATCACCCTTCGTGCATTAACACCCCCCTTATACAAAAGCAATGAACAAATAACAACAGGAAGATAGAAATAACAAGAGCAAGCCTTACTTCAATATTTGGTTCCACAATACCAACCTCAACTTTGAATTCAATACTCAATTATCACCAAAGATTGGTAAGCATGGTAAGGGCGATCAATTTAACAATACTAGTATAACATGGATAACATGATCAAGCAATAATTACAAGAAAACCAAGTCTCACTCGCATGCTTTAACCCAACAACAACGCATAAGTACTCGACACCTCACATTTACGTTGTACCCAACATCTAAACATGTAGCAAATAGACAAACAAGTCTTATTCCCTCAAGTCAAGGTTAACCATGACACTTACCTCGCTCCAACGATCAAACTCAAAGCTCAACCACGACTTTTTCTTTCACACAAGCCTCCGAACCAATATAATCTAGCAAATTACCACCTAAACGATTCAACTTAACCCTTAGGAACTACCCACGATTGTAAAGAATTTAATTTAGGTCATTATTGAAAAATTTAACAAAAGGGCCCGCTTAGTCCAAACCCGAAATTCGAATCAAAACCTGTTTACACATTCACCCCGAGCCCGGTTATATAATTTATTTTGGAATTCGACCTCAATATGAGGTCTAAATCCTCAATTTATCAAATCCCTAGTTTCTACCTAAAAAACCCCCAATTCCACTATGAAAACTTTAGATTTTAGGTTGAAATATTAGGAAAAGTAGTGAAAGGATGAAATAAGCTAGTTTAGAATCACTTACCAATGATTTGGGGAAGAAACTTTCTTCGAAAAATCGCCTCGAGTGTTTCTAGGTTTGAAAATTTGAAGAATGAATCATAAATCCAGTCTAAGTCTCATTTTAATCAGTTGCAGGTATTGCGTTTGCAACCTGGGGTTCGCAAATGCGAACAATCCTTCCCAAATGCGAAAAATTCCTAGGCCTGCTGTCATCGCAAATGCGAACCAGTGTTCACTAATACGGACTATGAGGATTGCAAATACGACTCTGAGCTTTGCAATTGAGAAGGTCCACCCCCATCCCCACTGCTCACAAATGTGATGGTCTCTTCGCAAATGTAGGCTCGCATTTGCTAGGCAGACCTCGCAAATGCGAAATCTGCAGATCAGATACACCAACTGCTATGTTTTCCAAGTTCAATTCACTCCGTAGCCTATCCAAAACTCACCCGAGCCCTCGGGGCTCTAAACCGAAAGTGTACACAAGTCCAAAAACATCATACGAACCATGCGATCAAATCGCTAAAATAACACCTAGAACTAGGAGTGTTCATGGTTCGGTTTGGATCGGTTTTTCCCTAAAACGAAACCAAACCAAGTAAGTCGGGTTTTCAAATATTAGAACCAAACCAAACCAATTACGTCAGTTTTTTCTCGATTCGGTTTATGTCGGTTTCTCGGTTTTTTTCGGTTATTTATCGGGTTTTTATTAAATATAAGACATACACTACCAAACACATATTCCGGCGACCACATTTTCAACGTGACACTATCAAATCAATTTCCCTTTGAGAAATTTATTATTTACTAAAATATATTGATGATAATTGAATCAAATAGTGATGAATAATTTAAGGACTCAATTAAAATTTTTTTTTAACAAGAAATGGATTCTTACACTTAACAAAAGAAAACTACCAATCAAACTAGAATATAAAAGTAAAGAACTATACTAAAAGTGCAAAAGATTAACATTCACCATAAAATTTTTGAAACTTTGTATAAAAATATACATATATATAGGTGTAATAATAAATTTGAAATAGCTACTCCTATAGCCGGTTTGGTTCGGTTATTTTTTGATTAAAACCAAAACCAAACCAAATTTGATCGGTTTTTAAAATTCAAAAATTAAACCAAACCAAACAAAAAAGTATCGGTTTTTTTGGTCGGTTTGGTTTGGTTTTCGGTTTGGTTCAGTTTTTCGGATTTTTATGAACACCCCTACCTAGAACTATGAATTAAACACCAAATCAAATGAAATTTTCAAGAAAACTTTGAAACTTCTATTTTCACAACCGGGCGTCTGAATCACGTCAAACCAATTTCGTTTTTCACCAAATTTCACAAACAAGTCATAAATATGGTATAGGACATATACCGTGTTCCGACTAAAATATGGACTCGTTATCCAAAAAGTCAAGCTTTGGTCAAACATTTAAAATTCAATAAGCCTTTAACTTTCAAACTTCGACAAAGTCCGATATCTCAAGCTAGGGACTCCCAAATCACCATACGAACCCACCGGGACCGTCAAAACACGAATCCGGATCCGTTTACTAAAATGTTGACTTAAGTCAACTTACATGAAGTTTTTAGGCAAAAATTCTTATTTTTCTCAGTTTTTTTAACATAACAGCTTTTCGAAAACACGCGCGGACTGCGCACACAAATCGAGGAAGGATAAAATTAGGTGTTTAAATCTTAAAATCGCAGAATTTGGTTCTAACACATAAGATGAACTTTCGGGTCCTCAGATTCTCCACCTTTAAAATAACCGTTCGTCCTCGAGCAGACATAGAAAAGTACCTGAACTGGTGAAAAGGTGGGGATATCTACTCCGCATGTTCGACTTGGACTCCAAGGTAGCTGCCTCAATGGGCTGACCTCTCCACTGCACTCGAAATGAAGGATAACTCTTCGATCTTAACTGACGAACCTGCCGAGCTAGAATAGCCACCATCTCCTCCTCGTAAGTCAAATCCTTATCCAACTGGACAGAGCTGAAATCTAACACATGTGAAAGATCGTCATGATACTTCCGAAGCATGGACACATGGAACACTAGATGGACTGGTGATAACCCCGGTGGAAATGCAAGCCTTTCAACCACCTCGCCCACTCTATCCAGAATCTCAAAGGGCCTGATATAACTAGGGCTCAGTTGACCTTCTTTCCGAACCTCATGACACCTTTAATGGGTGATATCCGGAGCAACGCTCTCTCCCCGACCATGAATGCAACATCACGAACTCTATGATCGACATAACTCTTCTGCCTGGACTGAGCGGTGCAAAGTCGATCCTGAATAATCTTGACTTTATCCAAGGCATCCTGTACCAGATCTGTACCCAACAACCGAGCCTCCCCCAACTCAAACCACCCAATCGGCGGCCGGCACCGCCTACCGTATAATGCCTCATAGGGATTCATCCGAATGCTCAACTGGTAGTTGTTGTTGTAGGCGAACTATGCAAGGGGAAATAACTGATCCCACGATCCTCCAAAGTATATAACACATGCGCGGAGCATATCCTCTAATATCTGGATAGTGCACTCGGACTGTCCGTCCGTCAGAGGATGAAACATTATGCTCAACTCAACCCGCGTGCCCAAATAAAGTTGTACTTCCCTCCAGAAGTGCGAGGTGAACTGCGTACCTCGATCAGAAATGATAGACGCCGGCACACCGTGAAGACCGACGATCTCGTGGATGTAGATCTCAGCTAATCGCTATGAAGAATAGGTAGCTGCCACAGGAATGAAATGCGCTGACTTAGTCAGCCTGTTCACAATGACCCAAACGACATCGAACTTCCTCTGAGTCCGTGAGAGTCCAACAAAGAAATCCATAGTGATACGCTCCCACTTCCACTCAGGAATCTTTATCTTCTGAAGCAAACCACCAGGTCTCGCTGCCTTTCTACTCAAGGCGTCGACACCCACATCGGCCTTCCCTGGATGATACAAGATGGTGATATCATAGTCTTTAAATAGCTCCAACCACCTCCCCCCCTCAAATTAAGATACTTTTACTTGAAAAAATACTGAAGGCTCCGATGATCCATGAAGACCTCACACGACACACCGTAAAGATAGTGCCTCCAAATCTTCAGCGCATGAACAATGGCTACCAACTCTAAGTCATGGACAAGGTAATTCTACTCATGAACCTTAAACTTCCACGACGCATATGCAATCACCCCGCCCTCCTGCATCAATACCGCATCGAGCCCAACACGGGACACATCACAATATACTGTATAAGATCCTGAACCAGTGGGCAACACCAACACTGGTGTTGTAGCCAAAGCAGTCTTGACCTTCTGAAAGCTCACCTCAAACTCATCTAACCATCTGAACTGAGCACCCTTCTGGGTCAACCTGGTCAACGGGGCTGCAATAGATGAAAACCCCTCCATAAATCGGCGGTGATAGCCCGCCAAACCCAAGAAATTCCTGATCTCCGTAGCTGAAGCGGGTCTAGGCCAGTTCTGAACTGCCTCAATCTTCTTAGGATCTACCTAAATGCCCTCAGATGATACAACATGCCCCAAGAAAGCGTCTGAATCTTATCAAAACTCTCACTTTGAAAAGTTAGTATATAACTAGTTGTCTCTCAAAGTCTAAAGTACAATCCTAAGATGTTGCTCGTGCTCCTCTCAACCACGAGAGTAGATCAAGATATCATCAATAAACACAATCACAAATGAGTCCAAATAAGGCTTGAACATTCGGTTCATCAAATCCATAAATGCTACTGGGGCATTTGTCAGCCCAAATGACATCATTAGAAACTTATAATGCCCGTATCGAGTACGAAAAGTTGTCTTAGGGACATCGAATGACTTAATCCTCAGTTGATGGTAGCCATATCTCAAATCAATATTCTAAAACACCTTGGCAACTAGAAGCTGGTCAAATAAGTCATCAATCATTGGCAATGGATACTAGTTCTTAATGGTGACTTTGTTAAACTGCCGATAATCTATGCACATCCTCATCGATCCATACTTCTTCTTCACAAACAACAAAGGTGCACCCCAGGGGAGAGACACTAGGTCTAATGAAGCCCTTATCAAGCAAATCCTGAAGCTGCTCCTTCAATTCTTTCAACTCTGGCGGGGTCATACGGTATGGTGGAATGGAAATAGGCTGAGTACCCGGAGCCAAATCAATACAAAAATCAATATCCCTGTAGGGTGGCATACCTTACAGGTCTACAGGAAACACCTCTAGAAACTCACGAACAACTTGAACTGAATCCATGGAAGGAACCTCCGCACTAGAATAACGAACATAAGCCAAATAAGCTAGACACCCCTTCTCGACCATACGCCGAGCCTTCATATAAGAGATAACCCTACTGGTAGATTGTCCAGGAGTCCCTCTCCACTCTAATCGAGGCAACCCCGGTAAGTCTAAGGTCACCATCTTGGCATGACATTCCAATATAGCATCATAAGGTAACAACCAATCCATACCCAAAATGACATCAAAATCGACCATATCGAGAAGTAGAGATCTACACTAGTCTCAAGACTCCCAATAGTGACCACACACGATTGATAAATACAATCTACAAAATAGCATCCCCCAGAGGTGTGGACACATACACAGGGACACTCAAAGAATTATGAGGCACAACCAGATATGAAGAAAAATAGGATGACACATAGGAGTAAGTGGAACCCGGATCAAATAGAACTGAAGCATCTCTACTGCAAACTGAAATAGTACCTGTGATAACAACGTCAGATGACTCAGCCTCAGGCCTGGATGGAAAAGCATAGCATCGGGGCTGGGCCCCACCACTCTGAAATACATCTCTAGGACGACCCCTAGCTAGCTGGCCTCCACCTCTAGCGGCCTGACCTCCACCTCTAATGGTCGGACCACAACCTCTGGCTGCCTGAACCCTACCTCTAGCTGGCTGAATGGACGGTGCTGCACCCGATTCCAGGACCATGGCACGAGAACCCTGATGCTGTGAACTGCTCGATGCACAAGGGCATAACCTAGCAATGTGCCTTGGATCACCACAAGTATAACAAGACCTCGGCTGCTGCGACTGCTGGACGTGAAACTAAACCTACCGACATGAGTAACCACCTTGAAAACTATGGAGCGGAGGTGTACTAATAGGAGTTGGTGGTGCACTATAGGCTAGCTTATCAGAATAAGGCATATGATGGCCACGACCACCTGGAGCACCGTGGGATGCCTGGAGTGCTGAATGGAACGGATTGGGAGGATGGCCTCTACCAAAAGTACCCCTGCCTCCAGATGAGACACCGCTAAACCCATCGGAATGACTATGTCTCTTGTCAGACCCCTGACCTCTCTGAGAAAGAACCACCTCGACTCGCCTGGCGACATTGGCAGCCTCCTGAAAAAGAATCTCACTCCCTGCCTCCTTAGCCATTTGCAATCCGATAGGCTGAGCAAGTCCCTCAATAAACCTTCTCTCTCTCTCTCTCTCTCTCGGTAGGAAGTAGAAGAAGAGCATGACGGGCCAAATCCACAAAACAGGTCTCATACCGAGTAACGGTCATATTGCCCTGCTGAAGACGCTCGAATTGACGGCGATGCTCCTCTCTCAATGTGATACGGAGAAACTTCTCTAGGAAGAGCTGAGAGAACTGGTCCCAACTAAGAGAAGGTGACCCAGCTGGTCTGGTCAACAAATAATCTCTCCACCATTTCTTGGTGGAACCAGTCATCTGAAATGCAGCAAAATCAACCCCATTGGTCTTCACTATACCCATGTTCCGTAGCACCTCATGACAACCATCAAGATACTCCTGGGGGTCCTATGAAGATGCACCACTTAAGTGAACTGGAAAGAGCTTGGTGAACTTGTCCAATCTCCATAAAGCCTCAGAAGACATAGTTGGCCCATCACCGGCCAGTGCCGTAATAGCCGGCTGAACTACTCCAACTGGCTAAGCTGCTGGAGTCTGATACTGGGGAGCCATCTGCTCCAGAGTGTGAGTAGCATGAGTTTGTGCTCCTCCTCTGGCTTGAGAGACGTCTGGTGTCATGGGAAATGCGCCAATCTGGGCCGCACTCTCCATAATGCCCATCAAACAGACCAAAGTATACTGAAACACTGGGGTGGCAATTAACCCCTCCGGAACCTGATATGGCCCCGCAGGAACAGTCTAGGCTGGAACCTCCTTGTCAAACTCTACCTGAGGCTCCAGTGCTGGGGCTGCCGCTCGGGCTCTAGGCTGAGCCCTGCCCCTGCCTCGGCCTCTGGCACGACCTCGATCTCTGCCCCTCGTAGGAGCTGCCACAAGAGGCTCTGGTTGCTGCTCACCTGAAGATGCGGTACGTGTTCTCGCCATCTGTGAGAGAATATGAGTAGAAGAGTCCAATTAGAATTGAGAGAACAAAAATTGCACGATAGTGCTCTAAATTGTGAGACCTAGGCAACCTAGTGCTCTGATACCAACATGTCACGATCCCGAATTCCCACCGTCGGGACCGTGATGGCGCCTAACATTTCACTTGCTAGGTAAGCCAACGTTAGAAGGTTCTTAATTCCAACTTCGATCATTTTCAACTTCGCAAATGCGAGGTTCGCATTTGCGATCCCCACCTCGCAAATGCGAAGTCTGCACATCAGGTACACCGGGTTCTATGTTTTCTAAGTTCAATTCACTCTATAGCCTATCCGAAACTCACCCGAGCCCTCGGGGATCTAAATCAAAAGTGCACACAAGTCCAAAAAAATCATACGAACTCGTTCGCGCGATCGAATCGCATAAATAACTCCTAGAACTATGAATTGAACACCAAATCAAATGAAAATTTCAAGAAATTTTTGAAACTTCTATTTTCATAATCGGACATCCAAATCATGTCAAACCAACTCCGTTTTTCACCAAATTTCACAGACAAGTCATAAGTATGGTATTGGACCTATACCGGGTTCCGGAACCAAAATACGGACTCGTTATCCAAAAAGTCAAGCTTTGGTCAAACATTTCAAATTCATTAAGCCTTTAACTTTTAAATTTCGACAAAGTTTGATATCTCGGGCTAGGGACTTCCGAATTCGATACGCCCAACTCCCAAATCACTATACGGGCCCAGCGAGACCGGCAAAACACGAATCCGGATTCGTTTACTAAAAATATTTACCGAAGTCAACTCAAATGAAGTTTTTAGGCAAAAATTCTTATTTTTCTCATTTTTTTAACATAACAGCTTTCTGAAAACACACGCGGACTGCGCACATAAATCGAGGAAGGATAAAATTTGGTGTTTAAATCTTAAAACCGCAGAATTGGGTTCTAACACATAAGATGACCTTTTGGGTCCTCACAAATAGGGGGATTTCTCATGGAAGACCTTATAACCCTATGGAATTTCTAGGAAAGTCCTTAGAAGATTCTAGTTATGTAGAATATTCTAAAGAAGGGGCTTACATGTAAATAATAAAGGTCTTGTGTAATAAGTTATTTACTCACTAGCCATATGAAACTAGTATATAAAGGGGGTTATTCATTTGTAACTCATCAAGCAAACAAATAAAGTTCTCTCTAATACAAAGCGTCTTTAACAATTCTTTTTTTTTTGCTACCATTCTTTTAGCGATCTTAAGTATAGTAAAGCTGATTTGTGTAGAAATTCAGATGTAGAGAAGATAATACACAGTGAAATGAAGATTAAGAACAAACTAGTTTGTGACAGAAGAAGAAGAAGAGAGAACATAGAGATGTAGTCGATTAGACTAGAATTATTGAGCTCTTCATTATTGTATTCATTTGTATGTTAATACATGTATATATATAGACTGCATATCTTTTATATTGCAGCTCTAGATTACAGTTATGGAGTAATCTAACTTTAACTAACTTCTTAACAGATTACAACTAACTTAACTAACTCTAACAACCTTTAACTAACTTAACTAACTTCTTGAAGGTTATGAAATGAGTTAGATTTTAGCCATCTCTACTTCTTATTTCTTCCATCATACTTAATACTTCCCCTCAAGCTAGGTGGTGTAAAGATGTTAAGTAATCCTAGCTTGGACCTTAGATACATGTGCTGAGCTTTGTTCAACCCTTTGGTAAGTATGTCAGCTGGTTGTTCAGTAGTGCCAATGTATTATGTCTTCACAAGTCCTTGTTGTATTTTTTCTATTATGAAATGACAATCTATCTCAATGTGTTTTATTCTTTTGTGAAAGACTGGATTAGCTGCAATTTGAATTGCAGCTTTGCTAAAACTGTATATAGTTACAGGAAATTCAACTTTGAGGCCAATTTCTTTGAGCATTCCTAATCCATGTCAATTCTGCTACTGCTGAAGCCATGCTTCTGTATTCAGATTCAACAGAACTCCTTGAAATTGTAGTTTTCTTCTTTGATTTCCAAGACACAGTTGAATCTCCAATTTTTACTAAAAACCAGTGACTGACTTTCTTGTTTGTGGACATGCTGCCCAGTCAGCATCACAAAATGTTGTAATGCTATCTTGTGAATTATTGGATAAGAGTACACCTAGACCAGACTCATTTTTGATATACTTGACTATTCTATGAGCTGCTTCCATTTGAGATCTTTTTGGTTGGTGTAGAAATTGACTTAGGTTCTGCACACTGAAAGCTATGTCAGGCCTTGTGACTGTGAGATATAACAACTTTCCAATAAGCCTCTGATATGAACCTATGTCAGATATGACTTCATCCTTAGTGACTGATGCAGTTGACAAATGTTCATCATATTCCTTGGTTGTGAGTTTTGAATTATTGTCCATAGGTGTTCCTATTGGTTTTGCAGATGAAAGACCAAGTTCAGATATTAGTTATAATGCATACTTTCTTTGATGCATTAAGATTCCTTTTTCTGACCTTGCAAATTCAATCCCTAGAAAATACTTCAATTCACCTAAGTCCTTCATATTGAAGGCTTTCTGTAATGCAACTTTGGTATCTTGTATGAGTTCCAAACTGTCACCTGTTATCAGCATATCATCAACATAAATGAGAACCACTGTAGTGCCTTTGTCTGTTCTCTTAATGAATCGAGAATGATCAAATTTACTTTAAACAAACTGGAACCTTAACAAGGCTTCTGTTAGTTTAGCATTCCATTATCATATAGATCTCATCAGTAAGATCTCCCTGTAGAAATGCATTATATACATCTATTTGATGTATGTGCCAACTTCTTGCAGTTGCTATAGATAGGACTGATCTTACTGTCACCATTTTGACTACAGGAGAGAATGTCTCTTGGTAGTCTATACCTTCTTGTTGACTGTAGCCTTTTGCTACTAGTCTTGCCTTAAGTCTTTCTACTCCACCTGTTTCCTTGTATTTGACTTTGTATATCCACTTGCATCCAATTGGTTTCTTTCCTTCTGGTAAGTTTACTATCTCCCATGTATTATTTTCTTGTAGAGATTTCATTTCTGCTTGCATAGCTTCAATCCATGCTGGATCCTGATCTGCTTCAGTATAGGAATGAGGTTCTCTGACTGATAAAAAAGCTACAAGAAAAACAATATACTTTGGTGAGATGTTATTATAAGAAATATAGTCAGAAATTGGATAATTAGTTTTGTTATGTAATCTGAGTGATATGAAATCCTTTTTACATATAGGTGGCCTAGAAGTTCTTGTAGACTTTTTGGTAGGCTCTACTCTTGGTTTTTGCTTTGACACAGGTTGAGATGACATTTGCTGAGCTATTGGTGTCCTTATGACTTGTGGCATAGGTTGTATGTCTGCACTGATCTGTGATTGTAATATGGACTGTGTTTCTGTAGTATTTTCTATAGTATTTTCAGCTAGAGGTACTGCTATAGGAGTTTGCAGTTGTAGATTTCTGCTTGACTCTTGATAGCTACTAGAGTTATGTTGTTCCAACATTTGTGTATGTTGATCATCTACTTGAGACTCTTCTGTCATAGTATTGTTAAATATAGGATTCTCAGTAGTATTCCATTTAAATGGAAATACATCTTCTCTGAAACTAACATCCATGTTGACAAAAAAACACTTATTAGTAATATCATACAGTATATAGCCCTTTTGTACTTCTGAGTATCCCATGAGAACACTTGTTCTTGTTCTAGGTTGAAGTTTATCAGCTTCAGCAATATTCTTTGCATAGCAAAGACATCCCATCACTCTTAAATGTTTAACAGAAGGTTTCCTATGATACATTTTTTCATAGGGAGACATTTTTATCACAGATGATGGTAGTCTATTAATAAGATATACAACAGTTTGTACACAATGTCCCTAGAATTTTAGAGGAATATTTGCTTGAAATCTAATTGCTCTTGTTATTTTCTAGGATATGTCTGTGTTTCCTTTCTGCTATGCGATTATGTTGAGGTGTATAAGCACAAGACCTTTGATGTATTATTCCTAACTGTTTGAATGTATTGTTACAAGTCTCATTTTAAGAAATTCAGTACCATTATCTGTTCTAACTACTTTGACCATAGTGTTAAACTGAGTTTGAACATATTTTAGGAAGAATGGAATGACAATGCATGCATCAGATTTGAGTTTTAGCAAGTACACCCATGTCATTCTAGTGTAATCATCTACTATGGTTAGAAAGTATTTATTTCCATCAAAGGTTTGAACTTTGTAAGGTCCCCACACATCCATATGAATAAGATCAAACTTAGCACTGCTTCTACTTAAACTAGTAGGAAAAGGCAGTCCACATTTTTTTGCACATGGACATATGCTACACTTGGCGATAGTTTCTGTTATAACCTGACTACTAGCAGGCTAAATCTTATTCAGAGTAGTACTAGCTACATGTGATGACCCAAAAGGTCATCCCGTGTATTTCTAGTTAATTCTGTATTCCGAGGTCATAAAAACCTCCTTCTATCTCACCTCGATTTGCGTGCGCAGCCCGAGCGTGTAGCTGAAAAGTCTTTATGTGAAAAACTGAAGAAAATGATAATTTTGTGTTGAAATTTGAATTTAGTTGATTTTGGTCAACATTTTTGGTAAACAGACCCGGACCCGCGATTTGACGGTCCCGGAGGGTCCTTAGGAAAATATGGGACTTGGGCGTATGCCCGAAATCGAATTCCGAGGTTCCAAGTCCGAGAAATAAATTTTTGAAAGAAATTATTTTCTGAAAATATAAGAGGTTTTTCAAAATGTAATTATATGTGAAATATGTGGTATCGAGCCCCTATTATGGTTCCGGAGCCCAGTACAGGTTCGATATAATATTTATGTCATGTCTGTGAAGTTTGGTAAGAAACGGAGGTTGTTTGACGTAATTCGGACTCACGGTGGTAAATTTTGATACTTTGAAAGTTTGGAAAGTTTTCTTTGATATTTAAGCTAAATTCGTTGTTTAAGATGTATTTTGGCGATTTGATCGCACGAGTAAGTCCGTAGGATATTTTTGAGGTTGTGTGCATATTTGGTTTGGAGCCCGAGGGCTAGGGTGAGTTTCGGGTAGGTTTTCAGGGTGGTTTAACTTAGAAAATCACTGCTGGTGCACCAGTTCTGGTGTGCCCGCATCTGCGAGCATAGGGCCGCAGGTGTGAGACCGCAGGCGTGCATTATTGTTCGGAGGTGCGGTCCCCTCGCAGATGCGGACCTTCTTCCGCAGAAGCAGTTCTGCAAGAGCGAATAACCTTCCGCAGGTGCGGCCCCCCTATGGGCCTATCCATTTCCGCAGGTGCGGTCCATTTCTCGCACCTGCGATAGCGCAGGTGCGAGAGTCGGGCATGATATTTTTTAAAAACAAACTTCAGTCGTTTCTTCCTCAAATTTTCACAAAAATAGAAGGCCTAGGGGGATTTTATCAAGAGATTTTCTTCTCAAATCGTAGGTAAGTGTTCACTAACTGATTTCCTTCAACTTTCTAATGTTTTTCATCAACTATCTTCAAGAATCCTAGGGTTTTAATGGTAGAAAATTGGGGATTTGGGTAGAGTTAGGGCTTTTTGATTAATTGGGAATTTGACCTCGTTTTGGGGTCGAATTTTAAAAAAATTTATATATTCGGGCTCGTGGGTGAATGGGTGAACGGGTTTTGGTCCGAACCTCGTGTTTTGACCAAGCGGGCCCGGGGTCAGTTTTTGGATTTTTGGGAAGAATGTTAGAAAGTCTATAATTAAGCATTGGACTTGAATTGTTTAGCATTTATTGATGTTATTGAGTCAACTATGTCTCAATACAATTGATTTGGAGTCGCGTTCGAAAGAAAAAGCGGTGCTTGAGGCTTGATTTTGATCGTGGAAGTCGGGGTTAGTGTTTAGCATAACCTTAGCTTGAGGGAATAGGTGTTGAGTCTTGTTTGCTACGTGATTATACCATATTCAATGTATAGGTGAGGTGACGAGTACCTATATGTTGTTGTCAAGCATGCCCGTGAGTCGGATATTATGAATTATGTGATTTTCATTGAGATTTATTGTGTTATAGATTAAACTTCCATTTGGTAGTTATTCATTTATGGAAATTCTTGGTTAAGAATATTGTTGAGTACTTGTTGGGTTGAGGAATATTTTGATAAGTTATACACTTGTGTAGGATTGGTTATAGCTGTGTCCCTTGCCGGAACAGTATTATTTCTGTTGATTTTTCCCTTGCCGGTATGTTGTGATTTATGGTTCTTGTTGTTGATTTTCCCTACCAAACTGTTGTTATGATATTTTAGCATGAGGGGATATTCTGTGCCATGTTTATGATATTTTAGCACAAGGGGACATTTCGTGCCATGTTTATGATATTTTAGCACGAGGGGACATTCCGTGCCATGTTTATGATAGCACGAGGGGACATTCTATGCCATGTTTATGATATTTTAGCATGAGGGGATATTACGTGCCATGTTTATGATATTTTAGCACGAGGGGACATTCCGTGCCATGTTTATGATATTTTAGCACGAGGGGACATGCCGTGCCGTTTCTATTTACTTATTGTGAGGATGAGAGTAAGATCACGAAGGGTGATGCCGTGTACTTGTTTGTTCTGTGTTGTTAATTTCCTGTTGTTGTTTTGATATTTAAATTGTTTCCTTGTTCCGTTATTTCAGTAATTGCTCCCCCTTTTCCCCATCATGTTTTCCCCTCGTCTTTGTGCTTAATTGTTTACTTCCGGTCTTATTTCTTTTGTATATTGTTAGATTGCACATGTGATATTATTTGTCGTGTCCTAGCCTCTTCACTACTTCGCCGAGGTTAGGATCGGCACTTACTCAGTACATGGGGTCGGTTGTACTGATTTTACACCTGCACAATTTTTGTTGTGCAGATCCCGGTACTGGACCAAGTGGATATTGAGCTAGGCGGCTTCCTTCAGTCCACTCGGAGACACTGAGGTAGTCTTCATTTCTGTTTTAGTATTTCAAAACAGATGTATTATTTCCTTCAAACCCTTTTTATGTATTTATCTTAGATAGTCCGTGACATTGTGACTCCAAAGATCTGGGTGTGGTTATTTTGAGGATTCGTAAAATTTGTGGATTTAGTTATGTATTTCTCTTATCCGTTCTCATTTCAAGATTTTATTTATGGAAAAAGGTCGTATTTTACTTGTTCTCACTTAATAATAAAGGTTTTAACAAATTTGATTAATCACGTTGGCTTGTCTAGTGAGTTCAACGCTAGACGCCATCACAGTCCCCACAGTGGGAATTTCGGGTCGTGACAAGTTGTTATTAGAGCTCTAGGTTGCCTAGGTCTCACAAGTCACGGACAAGCTTGGTAGAGTCTGAGGGGTCTGTACGGAGACGTCTGTACTTATCCCCCAGAGGCTTCAAAGCTAGGAATAACTTCACATCTTTTCATCTCTGTCATGCGATTTGAATTCTAAATGCTAATTGAGTTTCTATTATACTCTCTCGCAGATGGCGAGAACGCGTGCTTCCTCATCTACCGATCAGCAGCCCGATCCTCCAGTTGCAGCTCGTACGAGGGGCCAAGGACGAAGCCGTTCTAGAGGCCGAGGTCGGGGCAGAGCTCAGCCCAAAGCAGAAGCCCCAGTGGAGGATCCTCAGGTAGAGTTTGCCGATGAGGTTCCTGCTCATACAGTTTCGATTGGACCAGCTCAGGTCCCAGAGGGGTTCATTTCCACCCCGGTACTTCAGGACGCTCTGGTCCACTTAGTGGGCCTTATGGAGAGCGTGTCTCAGACCGGTCTACTTCCTACAGCACCAGGCGTCTCTCAGGCTGGGGGAGGGGCCCAGACTCCTGCCACCCGCACACCAGAGCAGTTAGCTTCTCAGTTCCAGACTCCAGCACCTCAGACAACTGGAGTAGCTCAGCCGGGTATATTGGCACCGGACATTGAGGGAGCAACTATGTCTGCTGATGCCTTATGGATATTGGATCGGTTCACTAAGCTATTTCCTACTACTTTTAGTGGTGCACCATCAGAGGATCCCCAGGATAACTTAGACAGTTTCTATGAGGTTCTTCGGAACATGGGGATCGTGGAGACCAATGGGGTCGATTTTGCTACTTTCCGTCTTTTTGGTCCCGCCAAGACTTGGTGGAGGGATTATTGCTTGAACAGGCCAGCTGGATCTTCGTCTTTGTCTTTGGCTCAGTGCTCCGAGTTGTTCTTGGAGAAGTTTCTACCAGTTACCCAAAGAGAGGATGTTCGGAGGCAGTTTGAGCGTCTCCAGCAGGGTTCTATGACAGTTACCCAGTATGAGACCCGGTTTATCACTTTGTCCATACATGCTATTATGATACTCCCCACTGATCGAGAGAGATTGAGGAGGTTTATTGAGGGGCTAGCTCAGCCGATTAGACTTCAGATGGCCAGAGAGACAGGTACTGATATTTCATTTCAGGAGGCGACCAATGTGGCCAGGCGGATTGAGATGGTATTATCACAGGGCAGTGGTCAGGGGTCTGAAAAGAGGCCTCGTCATTTTGGCCGATTCAGTTGTGCCTCATCTGAAGGCAGAGATTCTTTTGGAAGTGATCATCCTCCCAGACCATTCCAGTCAGCACTCCAAGTATCCCGCGGTGCACCACCAGCTCCTATCAGTGCACCGCCGCTTTAGAGCTTCCAGGGTGGTTATTCTGGTCGACATGGACAGTTTCAGGGCCAGCAGTCTCAGCAGCAGAGATCTTGTTACACTTGTGGTGTTCCAGGGCACATTTCCAGGTTTTGCCCTCGAGCTTCTGGTGGTTCTCAGAATCAGGGTTCCCGTGCTATGATTCCCGCACCAGGTGCACCCCACCCCCTCAGCCAGCTAGGGGTGAAGGTCGAGGTGCCAGAGGTGGAGGCCAGACAGTTAGAGGTGGATGGAAGGATATGAGAGGTAGAGGTCATCCTGCAGTAGGTCGACCCAGGGATGTTCAGATTGATGGGGCTCATCCCCGATGCTATGCTATTCCCGCCAGACCTGAGGCAGAGGCCTCTAATGCAGTCATTATAGGTATGGTTTCAGTTTGCAGTAGAGATGCTTCGGTTTTATTTGATCCGAGGTCTACATTTTTCTACATGTCCTCATATTTTTCTCCTTATCTGATTATGCCCCGTGATTCCCTGAGTACTCTTGTATATGTATCTACACCGGTGGGTGATTCTATTGTGGTAGATCGAGTCTACCTTTCGTGCATAGTGGTTATTGGTGGTCTAGAGACTTGTGTGGATCTTTTACTTCTTGATATGGTTGATTTCGATGTTGTTTTGGGGATGGATTGGTTATCTCCCTATCATGCTATTCTGGAATGTCATGCCAAGACTGTGACCTTGGCCTTACCGGGAGTACCCCGATTGGAGTGGATGGGGACTGCTGGTCATTCTTCCAGCAGTGTTATCTCGTATATCAAGGCTCGGCGTATGGTCGAGAAGGGTTGTTTGGCGTATTTGGCCTATGTTCGTGATTCTAGTGCCGAGGTTCCTCCTATGGAGTACGTGCCCATTGTCCATGAGTTTCCACAGGTATTCCTTGCTGACCTGCCGGGTATGCCACCCGACAGGGATATTGACTTTTGCATTGATTTGGCTCCGGGCACTCAACCCATTTCTACCCCGACGTATCGTATGGCCCCGCCAGAGCTAAAGGAGTTGAAGGATCAGTTACAGGACTTGCTTGGTAAAGGCTTTATTAGGCCTAGTGTTTCTCCTTGGGGTGCGCCAGTGTTGTTTGTTAAGAAGAAAGATGGCACAATGAGGATGTGTATTGACTATCGGCAATTGACAAGGTTACAATCAAGAATAAGTATCTCTTGCCGAGGATTGATGATTTATTCTACCAGCTTCAGGGTGCCACAATGTTTTCAAATATTGACTTGAGATCTGGCTACCATCAGTTGAGGATTAGGGCATCCGATGTCCCTAAGACAACTTTTCACACTCGGTATGGTCACTATGAGTTCTTGGTGATGTCGTTTGGGTTGACAAATGCTCCAGCTTCCTTTATGGAGTTGATGAACCGAGTGTTTTGGCCTTATTTGGATTTGTTCGTGATTGTCTTCATTGACGATATTTTGATTTACTCCCGCAGTCGGGAGGAGCACGAGCAACACCTTCGAGTCGTTCTCCATACTCTGAGGGACAGTCTGTTGTATGCCATATTTTTGAAGTGTGAGTTCTGGTTGAGTTCAGTTGCATTTCTGGGCCATGTTGTGTCGGCTGAGGGTATTCAGGTGGATCCCAAGAAGAATTCAGCAGTCAGAGATTGGCCTAGACCCACATCAGCTACAGAGATTCGGATTTTCTTGGGCTTAGTAGGTTATTATCGTCGGTTTGTGGAGGGATTTTCATCTATTGCAGCCCCGATGACCAAGTTGGCTCATAAGGGTGCCCAGTTCAGGTGGTCAGATGAGTGTGAGGCAAGCTTTCACAAGCTCAAGACAGCATTGACCACGGCACCGGTGTTAGTTTTGCCCACAGGTTCAGGGTCATATACCGTGTATTGTGATGCTTCACGGGTTGGACTTGGTGCAGTGTTGATGCAGGATGGCAAGGTTATAGCTTATGTTTCACGTCAGTTGAAGGTTCATGAGAAGAACTATCCAGTTCATGACTTAGAGTTAGCAGCCATTGTCCACGCGTTGAAGATTTGGAGACATTATCTGTATGGTGTGTCATGTGAGGTGTTCACGGATCATAAGAGTTTGCAATATCTATTCAAGCAGAAAGAGTTGAATATGAGGCAGAGAAGATGGTTGGAGCTGTTGAAAGACTATGACATTACTATCTTATATCATCCGAGGAAGGACAATGTGGTGGCCGATACTTTGAGCCAGAAGTCATTCAGTATGGGTAGTCTTGCTTATATTCCGGTCGGGGAGCGACCGCTTGCTTTAGATGTTCAGGCTTTAGCCAATCGGTTCATGAGATTGGATGCTTCTGAGACTGGTAGTGTTTTGACTTATATTGCGGCCCGTTCTTCATTGCTTGACCGTATTCGGGACCGGCAGTATGATAATCGTCATTTATGTGTCCTTAGGGATATGGTTCGGCACGGAGGTGCCAAGCAGGTTACAGTTGATGACGACGGAGTCTTGAGGATGCATGGCCGCATTTGTGTGCCTGATGTGGATGGACTTCGTGAGTTGATATTACAAGAGGCCCATAGTTCCCGGTATTCCATTCATCCGGGCGCCGCAAAGATGTACCAGGATTTGCGGCACCATTATTGGTAGCGGATAATGAAGAAAGATATTGTGGCATATGTAGCTCGATGCTTGAACTGCCAGCAGGTTAAGTATGAGCACCAGAGACCCGGTGGTTTGATGCAGCAGATTGAGATTCCCGAGTGGAAGTGTAGTGTATCACCATGGATTTCGTAGTTGGACTCCCACGGACTTAGAGGATGTTCGATGCGGTATGGTTCATTGTGGATAGGCTGACCAAGTCAGCACACTTCATTCATGTATCAGTTTCGTATTCTTCGGAGAGATTGGTAAAGATCTACATCAGGGAGACTGTTCGCCTGCATGGTGTACCCGTGTCCATTATTTCTGACCGAGGTACTCAGTTTACCTCCCATTTCTGGAGAGTATTTGAGCGTGATTTGGGAACACGGGTTGAGTTGAGCACAACGTTTCATCCTCAGACGGACGGTCAGTCCGAGCGTACTATTCAGATCTTGGAGGATATGTTGCGAGCATGTGTCATTGAATTTGGAGGTTCATGGGACCAATTTTTGTCTTTAGCTGAGTTTGCCTACAACAACAGCTACCAGTCGAGCATTCAGATGGCTCCTTATAAGGTGTTGTATGGTAGGCAGTGTCGGTCGCCAGTCGGGTGGTTCGAGCCGGGAGAGGCTAGGTTGTTGGGTTCAGAGTTAGTACATGATGCCTTGGATAAGGTGAAGATCATTCAGGATAGGCTTCGTACAACTCAGTCCAGGTAGAAGAGTTATGCAGACAGTAGAGTTTGTGATTTGGCATTCATGGTAAGAGACCGGGTATTTCTTCGGGTGTCGCCCATGAAGGGCGTGATGAGGTTCGGAAAGAAGGGCAAGTTGAGCCCTAAGTACATTGGTCCCTTTGAGATTCTTGAAAAGGTAGGAGAGGTGGCCTACAGACATGCTTTGCCACCGAGTTTATCAGCCGTGCATCTGGTGTTTCATGTATCTATGCTTCAGAAGTATCTTGCTGACCCCTCTCATGTGCTAGACTTCAGCAGTGTCCAGTTAGACAAGGATTTGACTTATGAGGAGGAGCCGGTAGCCATATTAGCCCGGCAGGTTCGTTAGTTGAGATCGAAGAGTTATCCTTCGGTCCGGGTTCAGTGGAGAGGTCAGCCTTTCGAGGCAGCTACCTAGGAGTCGGAGTCCGATATGCGGAGCCGATATCCCCATCTTTTCCTCGATTCAGGTACCTTTCTATGTTCGTTCGAGGACGAACGTTTGTTTTATAAGTGGAGATTATGATGACCCAAAAGGTCATCCTGTGTATTTCTAGTTAATTCCGTGTTCCGAGGTCATGAAAACCTCCTTCGATCTCACCTCGATTTGAGTGCGCAGCCTGGGCGTGTAGCCGGGAAGTCTTTATGTGAAAAACTGAAGAAAATGATAATTTTGTGTTGAAATTTGAATTTAGTTGACTTTGGTCAACATTTTTTGTAAACAGACCCAGACATGCGATTTGACGGTCCCGGAGGGTCCGTAAGAAAATATGGGACTTGGGCGTATGCGCGGAATCGAATTCCGAGGTCCCAAGTCTGAGAAATGAATTTTTAAAAGAAGTTGTTTTCTGAAAATATAAGAGGTTTTTGAAAATGTAATTTTGTGGTATCGGGCACGTATTATGGTTCCGGAGCCCAGTACAGGTTCGATATAATATTTATGTCATGTTTGTGAAGTTTGGTAAGAAACGGAGGTTGTTTGACGTAATTCGGACTCACAATGGTAAATTTTGATACTTTGAAAGTTTTGAAAATTTTCTTTGATTTTAAGGCTAAATTCGTTGTTTAAGATGTATTTTGGCGATTTGATCGCACGAGTAAGTCCGTAGGATGTTTTTGAGGTTGTGTGCATATTTGGTTTGGAGCCCCGAGAGCTCGGGTGAGTTTCAGGGTGTTTTAACTTGGAAAATCACTGCTGGTGCACCAGTTCTGGTGTGCCCGCACCTGCGAGCCTAGGGCCGCAGGTGCGAGACCGCAGACGCACATTATGGTTCGCAGGTGCGGTCTCCTCGCAGATGCGGACCTTCTTCCGCAGGAGCGGATAACCTTCCGCAGGTGCGGCCCCCTTGTGGGCCTGTCCATTTCCAGGTACGATCTATTTCTCGCACCTGCGATAGCGCAAGTGCGACCAATGCACCGCAGGTGCGAGAGTCGGGCATGATGTTTTTTAAAAACAAACTTCAGTTGTTTCTTCCTCAATTTTTCACAAAAATAGAAGGCCTAGGGAGATTTTCTTCCCAAATCGTAGGTAAGTGTTCACTAACTGATTTCCTTCAACTTTCTAATGTTATTCATCAACTATTTTCAAGAATCCAAGGGTTTTAATGGTAGAAATTTGGGGATTTGGGTAGAATTAGGGCTTTTTGATTAATTGGAAATTTGACCTTATTTTGGGGTCAAATTTCAAAATAAATTATATATTCGGGCTCGTGGGTGAATGAGTGATTGGCTTTTGGTTCGAACTTCGTGTTTTGACAAGCGGGCCCGGGGTCGATTTTTGGATTTTTGGGAATAATGTTAGAAAGTCTATAATTAAGCATTGGACTTGAATTGTTTAGCATTTATTGATGTTATTGAGTCAATTATGTCTAGATACACTTGATTTGGAGTCGAGTTCGAAAGGAAAAGCGGTGCTTGAGGCTTGATTTTGATCGTGGAAGTCGAGGTAAGTTTTTGGCCTAACCTTAGCTTGAGGGAATAGGTGTTGAGTCTTGTTTGCTACGTGATTATACCATATTCAATGTATAGGTGAGGTGACGAGTACCTATATGTTGTTGTCAAGCATGCCCGTGAGTCGGATATTATGAATTATGTGATTTTTATTGAGATTTATTGTTTTATAGATTAAAATTCCATTTGGTAGTTATTCATTTATGGAAATTCTTGGTTATGAATATTTTTGAGTACTTGTTGGGTTGAGGAATATTTTGATAAGTTATACACTTGTGTAGGATTAGTTATAGTTGTGTCCCTTGCCGGGATGGTATTATTTCTGTTGATTGTTCCCTTGCCGGTATGTTGTGATTTTTGGTTCTTGTTGTTGATTTTTCCCTACCAAACTGTTGTTACGATATTTTAGCACGAGGGGATATTCTGTGTCATGTTTATTATATTTTAGCACGAGGGGACATTCCGTGCCATGTTTATGATATTTTAGCACGAGGGGACATTCCGTGCCATGTTTATGATATTTTAGCACGAGGGGACATGAGGTGCCGTTTCTATTTAGTTATTGTGAGGATGAGAGTAAAATCACAAAGGGTGATGCCGTGTACTTGTTTGTTCTGTGTTGAATTTTCTGTTGTTATTTTGATATTTAAATTTTTGCCTTGTTCCGTTATTTCAGTAATTGCTACCCCTTTTCCCCAGCATGTTTTTCCTCTGTCTTTGTGCTTAACTGTCACTTCCGGTATTATTTATTTTGTATATTATTAGATTGCACAGGTGATTTTATTTGTCGTGTCCTAGCCTCGTCACTACTTCGCCGAGGTTAGGCTCGGCACTTACTCAGTACATCGGGTCAGTTGTACTGATGCTACACCTGCACAATTTTTGTTGTGCAGATACCGGTACAGGACCAAGTGGATATTGATCTAGGCGGCTTCCTTCAGTCCACTCGGAGACACTGAGGTAGTCCTGCAGGCGTCCGCAGGCCTTGGCGTCCCCTTCCACTTCTTCATTTCTGTTTTAGTATTTCAAAATAGATGTATTATTTCCTTCAGACCCTTTTTATGTATTTATCTTAGATAGTCCGTGACATTGTGACTCCAAAGATCTGGGTGTGGTTATTTTGAGGATTCGTAAAATTTGTGGATTTAGTTATGTATTTCTCTTTTCTGTTCTCATTTCAAGCTTTTATTTATGGAAAAAGGTCGTATTTTACTTGTTCTCACTTAATAATAAAGGTTTTAACAAATTTGATTAATCACGTTGGCTTGTCTAGCGGGTTCAACGTTAGACACCATCACGGTCCCCACGGTAGAAATTTCGGGTCGTGGCACTACATGACCAAATCTCATATGCCATAGTTTTATTTCTTCTATACTGACAATAGTAACTTTTTGAGCATTTAATCCTGTTCCTCCAAATTTTCCAGTTGACTTGTTTAATAGCAGATATAATCCATCATCCTCTTTACCAATCTCCTTCACCTTGCCATTGTAAAGATCCTGAAAAACACAAAAGTTAGGATAGAAAGTTGCTACACAATTCAACTATTTTGTTGCCTGTGATACTGACATAAGATTATATTTAAACTGAGATAACAGAAAGACATTCGTTAGAGTACTAATATCAGAGATTTTTCTTGAACCAATGTGAGTTACTTTTGATACTTCACCATCTGGTAACTGCACATTTTTTCCATTTGTACTTGTTAGCAAAGAAGCTTTGTCTAACATGCTTATATTAGACACCATGTGATTTGTTGAACCAGTGTCAATGATCCAATCTTTAAGAAATTTAGATACTAACATGACCTTACTGCAGCAAATACCTGGTTCTGTACCTGCTACATTGGCTGAAGAACCAGTGTTTGAATTGGTACTTTGTTGATGACTCTGATTCAGCATTTGAACAATTTGATCATATTAAGATTGAGTGAAAGCACACACTCCTGTTTCAGTTATTTGTCCTGGGAATTGATTTACTTGTGCCACTTGTGAAGGAGCATCTGTGTAATGCACCCTGCTTGCTTTATTGGTTCCTTGATTATCAAGCATTTGTTCATTTTCTTCTTGTGAGAACACATTATAAGCAGCAGATGATCCACCAGATCCCCCTTTCCTTTTGAACCTAGAATCTTGAGGATATCCTTTCAGCTTATAACAATTTTCTTTGGTATGATTCCTCATTTTGCAATGGTCATAGTATATGTTACTGGTTTTTCTAAACCTCTGATTTTGATATCCAATTTTGGAGTACATCGCAATAGGATCAAGATTGGGCATAGTACCCAACAAACCAACTAAGTTAGAGACTGCCCCATAGCCTTTTGAGCCTCATCACTTACTATCATATCATATGCTTGATTCACTGATGGCAAGGGTGTTATAAGAAGAATTTGACTTCTAGCCTGTAGGTAGTTATCATTTAGTCCCATTAGAAATTGATACAATTTCTGGCGTTGGAGATAAAGAACAAACTCTCTTGATTTATCACATTTGCATCCAGGTAGTGGCACTAATGCTTCTAGTTCAACCACAATTATTTAAGCTTGGTGAAATAAGTTGCAACAGAAGCTGTTCCTTGAGTTAGCTTAACAATTTCTTGATGTAAACTAAAAGATCTATACCCATCCACCTTATTGAATCTTTCTTTAATATCCTCCCACACATCTTGAGCACTATCAGCATACACCATTCCCCCCAGCAGATTGCTAGAAACATTATTCATAATCCAAGATTGAACTATGGCATTACACCTTTCCCACTGGTACCAGAATTCCTCCCTAAATTTTTCTTTCTTCCAAGAACCATCAACAAATCCCAACTTGTTTCTTCCTAGTAACGCTATTCTCATGTATTTTCTCCATAGAGAGTAGTTTTCTGCTCTAGTTAACTTTAAAGATATGAGTGAAATGCCACTTACATCTGTTGAATGCAGATACACGGGGTGGTTGTGATCCATCAATGGTATGCTTCCTGGTGCAGATTGTGTTGTACTTGCATCAACTTGAATCACAGGTACTCCAGTTTCATTTACAATATTTTCTGCATCATTGATTGCCATGCTTCAATGATTGAATTGCTGGTTCAGATGCTCGACTTGATTCAAAATCTGCTTCTACCTTCTTTACAGTTTCATCAGATTTTTCCAAGAACTGTAGATTTTCAAGAACATTGCGGAAGTAATTGGAATTTATGGCTCTGATACCATGTAGAAATTCAGATGTAGGGCAGATAATACACAGTGAAATGAAGATTAATAACAGACTAGTTTGTGACAGAAGAAGAAGAAGAAGAAGAAGAAGAAGAAGAGAGAATAGAGAGATGTAGTCGATTAGACTAGAATTATTGAACTCTTCATTATTGTATTCATTTGTATGTTAATACATGTATATATATATATATATCTGTTATATTGCATCTCTAGATTACAGTTATGGAGTAATCTAACTTTAACTAACTTCTTAACAGATTACAACTAACTTAACTAACTCTAACAACCTTTAACTAACTTAACTAACTTCTTGAAGGTTATGAAATGAGTTAGATTTTAGCCGTCTCTACTCTTATTTCTTCCATCATACTTAATAATTTGGCATAACAAGAATTTGAGCGAGCTATCAAGTGTCGCACATATACTTCGTTAACGACTAAGGACGTGACATTCGCCTTCTCCATTCGTTTTGTATCTCTCAACAATGACTGGTTCTGGTCCCTCTCCAAATTAAAGAGCGTCCAATTATTAGCAGTATTAACTGTTTAGGCACTACAAATTTCTCCTACCACTTGAGTTAATAGTTAGGAAACAGTTGAACTGCAGTTATTGTTTGCTCGCAGGTCACAGAGCATAATAGTGTAGTAGATTTCAATTGTAGTCTCTTGATCACTATAATGTCTCCTTAAACCTTTCGTTTTCCCTAGTTTAACCTTATTACTCTTGTACAAGGTTGGCAATATTCTACTAAAAAATAAATAAAATTTCCGAAAATTTAAATCTTTTTTTATTATACATTTTTAAACCAAAATTAAGTTTTTCGATTTTGTAAATGCATAATCTGCGTACGGAATTTGTTTTGTGTATACAACAACTGCTTGCTACTTCCTCCGATATACAATAAGTGACAAATTTACTTTTGGCGTGCCCATTAAGAAAATACTAAATTCTATACAAAAATACCTAGTATGACTAAACTACCCTTAATTAAATATTTAATGTGAGGAGTAAGAAAACTTTTTAGGGATATGTACATAAGGGGTAATTTTGTAAAAACAAATTGAATTCTTTAAAATAAATTATAAAAAGTAAATTAAAAATCATAAAATTATAACAAATGATCTTTTTAAAATATTTATAAATTATAATTCAACAATGAATAATACGAAAAATATGACAATCATAATATACAAATTAGTTATAACGACGTTACAACTCAAACATCAAAAGTAATGTATTCGATACAAAATCTTATATGTATCTCTTAAGGAGTAATGAATCTTGAAAGAATTTCGATATAATAATTTGATATTTTTTTAAAATACTCTTTTTATTTAATATGCTTTCTATTTGAAAGAGAATTATATAAAAAATATAATTCACAATTTAAATATGATTCTCTAGCATCATTTATTTTTAAGTTTCAACAAGTTAATAAAGTGACACATAATTCACCATACTATACCATGATAACTACTCCCTCCGTTCCAATTTATGTGAATCTATTTCCTTTTTGGTCCGTTCCAAAAAGAATGATTCCTTTCTATATTTGGTGATAATTTAGCTTAAACTTACAATTCTACCCTTAATGAGAAGCTTTTATAACCACACAAATACTCTGGGCTCATTTTTTACTTGTTTAGGACCACAAATTTCAAAAGTCTTCATTTTTTCTTAAACTTCGTGCCCAGTCAAACAAGTTCACATAAATTAAAACAGAGGGAGTAATTATTTATAAATAGTTACTAGCTAATACTGAGCTATTCAATTAATAAGTATTGTATCTCGAAAACATAAAAGAAAATATTTAGGAAAATAATTATAAAAAAATTATGGACTATTATAAAATAAAGACATAACAAAAGTTAATAAATAATAAATGAAAGATTTATTTAAAATATACTATCATAGCAGTCTTAGTGGATAACATGCAATAATTTTTATTTTAATTATGGCTTAAAATACTCTCAACTTAATGATGATTAAGAAAAAAGTAATTTTGAATAGTCAACGATCTATTTAGAAAATTTGAGGATTTACAAGGTTAGTTACACACAAGTGCATAAAATCGTACTAGACGAGCCCAGTACGCTAGGAGTTGTGCGTGTTCGAGGCGTAAGCCCCGACGACCGAGGCATAAACCGATCTCACAAAACTAAGCCTCACACATAAGCCAATGGCGTTTTACGAGTGCTCTGCCCCGGGGCGAGTTATGCCTTTTAAAATATAGATTTGAACGACCTTGTGTAACGACCCGGTCTGTCGTTACGTGGAACCTGCATTATAAGTGTTGTTATTGACTCATTATAGATTGGTTATTCTATTTTTAATGTGTTAGAGTTGACAGGCTTGAAATCGGAATGGTTAAATAAGAACTCAGGCACTTAGTCCTTAAAAATAGCCTTAAAATGGGAAGAAGTCAACTAAGAGTTGACTTATTGGTAAACGACCTCGGAATGTGGATTTTATGACTCGGATAGCTTCGTTAGGTGATTTGGGACTTAGGAGTGTGTTCAGAATATTTTTAGGATGCCCGGTGTAGAATTAGGCTTGAATTGGCGAAGTTAGTATTTTGGCGAATTCCGGTTGATAGGCGAGATTTTTATCCGAGG
>MDKH01157974.1:0-12866 GCA_005239495.1 Nicotiana undulata | reverse complement strand
TCCGGGACTGTCGAATCACGGGTCCGGGTCCGTTTACCAGAAATGTTGACCAAAGTCAACTATTTTCGTTCATTAATTATCAAGACTCATTTTCATCAATTTTTCACATAATAGCTTCCCAGCTACACGCCCGGGCTGCACACGCATAACGAGGTGAGACTAACGGAGGATCTCGGAGCCTCAGAACACAGATACAACTTAAATTATGTAAGATGACCTTTTGGGTCATCACAGGAGTATTAAACTAATTATTTTATTCCTAATTGGTCGATAATTAGACAGAATAAGGACAAAATTGATTATTACAATTTTTTTGAATTTAATTAGATTTGATTTTAATTAGATTTGTTAAGTTTAAATTAAGCGTAGAATGTTAAAAATCAGACCTGGGGCAATAAGGACCCAGGCCCAATTCTTTCTTTACACTACCCAAACGACCCAATCCAAATCGGAAGCCCACACCCGCTAAGCCCAAATCATCTCTATATTAAAACCCCATTTATGAAGACCTAGGGAGAGAGACCTAATCTCTATGAGAGCCCGTTTCCCCTTGGTCTATCGTCTTCCTCACGTCCCTTGACAAAAACACCAGCGACCAGCTCCTTTTCCTTCAACAAATAGCTCGAAAACAATGGAAACGGTTGTGAAATTTAGGAACCCAAAACTCGAAACCTGAAGCACCAAACATTCCAAAAATAAAAAATAAAAATAGAAAAAGATTTAGAGCTTCTCCTCTGCACAAAAAGCTCAGCCGCTGCACTCTCATTCTGAATTCGATTCTAGCTAATGTTTGTTCCTCATAAATTTTTCGGGTATCCAAAGGGAATTTAGACTCAAGTCTGATTCTACTGATTTCTACTGTTTCTGGAGTTGTTGAATTCTGTTTGGTTTAGCTTCTGCTCTTTAGTCGAGATTCGATGGTTTTGGTCGCTGGTTTGACGATGCTTCTGTTGCTGGATCCCACCTTCTATCTCAGTGTTGTAGTCTATTTATTTTCGGTTGTCTAGGTTTGTATCATTTGGCTAAAAAATTCTTTCGAACATGAATGAATAGTTGGATTGTTGACTCTATGAATATGCTCAATTCTCTGTATTCTTGGTGTTCGACCTTCAGATTTGTTCGGTTTCATTTTCTCTGTCAAGTATTCGCTTGCGATTCTTTGTTTTGAGATGAAGGTGTATATTTGAATTGCTTGCCAACACATTTTTTATTATTATTGACATGTGACTTTCTTGAACTAAGCATATTAACATAGAAATGCTTAAGCTCTTTTAGTTGATTTCATGGGTAACGGATTATCTCTGAACAGTTTCACTGAAGCGGTTTGAATTTTTATGTGGTTATTCATTGTACTGGACTTTAGTGAAGGCGCTGTCCTCTATTGTGTATCGAGGGTCTTTGTCTGTCTGATCTGGTTTTTGGTAAACACATTTTGATTGATGAACTCTACGTGGGCAGCAAGTTTACTTCTTTGAATTTCCTCTTAAGTGGTTGGTCTTCTTAGAAATTCTGTCTCGTTCGTGCATCAACGTACAATGATTCCATCCATTATTTTTAACTCTCTGCACCATCACTTGTTAATTGAAAGAGGATAGCATGCAAATTACAAAAGGTAGAGTGTAGTATATATTGACTGTACAAACTACACAAACTTCTACTGCTTTATGCCAAACACCTCCCAATAGGAATAATGTCACATTGGTATGTTCTTAGTTTTTCCAGCACACTACAATTCGAAGAACTGTTAAATTGAATCATGCTTTTATGTGACTCCTGCGTATGGCATTTAGTAAGACTATTCCTAAAATAGGGATGGTCCAAACATTAATCACTAGACTGGGCTAGAACTAGTCATGGCCCAAACTCACACCCTTAGACTAGTTCACTTAGTCCTAGAAGATTTTGAACTCACAATACTTCGTAATCCAAAAGTACCTCTTAGGTTAATGCTATAAGTAATTTAGGAAAAGACAAAGAACTTACGAAAATAACAGTTTTGCCTCAAATAGGCAATTAAATAATCGTGACCATAGTCATGATTACGTAATCTACACTCGGGTGTGGCAACTCATGCCCCCGACCACAACTTCAAAACAATAATAAAATCTCACGTTGTAATCGCGGGTGCATTTCATGTGACGCGGTTTGCAACGTGTCCAAAAACAAACAAGTGCACGCCATCGTGACTTGTTTCAGGATAAATCCATAAGTATTAAAAGCGGTTTAAAATGAAAAAGGGCTAAATGCACAATAGGATAAAACACGTAAATAATCAGATAATTTAGGCCAAATATTAATAGTTAAGCGACCGTGCTAGAACCACGGAACTCGGGAATGCCTATCACATTTTCCTGGGTTAACAGAATTCCTTACTCGGACTTCTGGTTCGCAGACAACTTAAAATGGAGTCTAAATTTCCTCGGTTTGGGATTTCAATAAAACGGTGTTCCGGAACATCGTCAAAAATTCGGGTGGCGACTCTGGAAAAAAAAATCCCAGATCCGAATAATGTCACTTAAAGTGAAAAAACTCCCTTATCCCGCCCCTATCGGGAAAAAGGAGGTGTGACAAGGACCATCAGTGACTATGTCCCAGAGTTCATAGTCTTCTCCAATCAAGTGGTCCTTCATCATGTTCTTCCACCAAGAGTAATACTGGCCATTGAAGAGTGGTGGCCTTGCAGTTGATTGACCCTCCCAGGTTCCAGGCCGTGCACTCATTTTGATCTTTTCCAAGGTGTTAGCCTTTTCAAGGATAACCTGCTCTGATACCAATTGATGTTTTATACGTCAATACCACAGGGGGGATTTGTGTGGTGTCCAATTTTCGAGTGTAGTCTCTATAGAAGAACCTGGTTCTTCTTGGTGTTCCAATTTCTATAGTTTGCGGAAAAGTAATTGCAGAATTTAAAAAACACAACAATTTTATGTGAAAAACACCTGGCTCAAAACGTGAAAAAACCATGACCTACTTCCCAGTAGGATTTTCCCAAACACTTCACTATGTCACTAAGCCAAACAGCATTTACAAAATAAACTATTTATGTAAACCTAAGGACTAACTCTAATCCCTTTGTAGCAAACTAGCCTCTAGCTAATTGCGACAATCTTCAAGTTAACTCTAACTTGAATAGTGTGTACCTATTACAATTGCTTCTAAATAAAGCTGAAAGATACAATATGAAATCACCTACTACAACCAACTAGACTTAAAAATACAACTGATGAAACTGGTTCTTCTAGCTGGTTCAAGTAGCTTTTGTGTCGCACAAGTATTCTGCTTGCAAAATTTCTCTAGTAATTTTGCTTTCAGTTCTTGTTTCACTTCTATGTTTGTGAAACGCCTCTTCAGCAGGAATGCTTTATCACTTTATAGATTCAGACGATGAGATATGTTGTTTAGTTCTAATGCAACTCTTCCTTGGTGGAAGAGTTCGTATTTATCTCAACTTCCTCGATTATTTCTGTCCTTCCTGAACTCAAACTCTATCTTCTTATCACTTTGCAACCTTTTCGCTTTAGGAGACAACCTCTTAGTTCCCAGATAATTCACTTATCATGTTTACCTCTTGTGTATGGACTCTTCGCGTGCCAATGGGTCTGTTTCACTATGAGTAACCTGATGGACCTAGTTCAACTGGGTTGGCATTTGTCAATCTTAAAAACCATGCAGGGACTTGGTTCAACACTATGACTGATTACAAATAATGTGAGCATGAATAAAGCCTAAGCATGATCTCTAACATAAAAGCAGTCAAGTTCAACAACATGTAAATACATAAACACATATAATGGCTATTAGGCCTCACAGCCTCACTGGACGGACCAAGTCACAAACCTTTGTGGCGTACACCCACACGCCCATCACCTAGCGTGGGAATCACCTCCAAACAGTCACATGATATCAAATTCTTCGGGTTCATACCCTCAAAGCCAGAGTTAAAACTTTTACTTACCTTAACAGCGTAAAATCCTACACAGGGATGCCCTCGTCTCTCGACTCGGTCTCCAAAAGCTCCAAATATATCCATAATCAGGATAATACAATAAACATAGGCTAAAGAATCGAATTTCACAAGAAAACTACATAAATAGGCGAAAAATACGAAATAGGCTAAAACCCGGCCCCCGGGCTCACGTCTGGAAACCCGTAAAAAATTGCATAACTAGAAACCTCGTTCATTCCCGAGTCTAACTATATAAAATTCATCAAATTCCGACTCCGTTTGGTCCTTCAAATCCCCACCTCAAACTCTCCAAAACTCAAGCCCTAGACTCCCTCAACTCACCCTAAATTCCTACCAATTTCATGACTAAACAGTGGGAAATAATTATAAACACGCGTAATAAATCCCAAATAACTTAGTTCACTGATATCTCTTGTTTCTCCCTTGAATTTCACTGCCCAAAGCTCAAAAACCGGCCAAAAATGGTGAAGAAAGAGCAAAAATTCTCCAAGTGTGGCTTATATAGTTTCTGCCCAGGGGTTTCGCACTTGCGCAAGCCACATCTGCGGATGAACTTCTGCTTCTGCAGATTTTCATTAACTCGCTAGCCTCCGCTTTTGCAGTCGCCTCACCGCACTTGCGGTCATCGCAGATGTGGGGACCAAGTCGCACCTGTGATTCCTCTGGGCACCTGCGCCTCAAGCCCGCTCCTACGAAGCTCGCACTTGCGGTTCCCAATCTGCAGGTGCGGACACAACAGTAACAGTAGCCTTCAGCTGCATTTTCCCAATTCCAAACTCCCGATACCCATCCGAAATCATCCCGAGCCCCTCGAGACCTCAACCAATAATTTCAACAAGTCATATATCACTACCCAAACTTAGTCGAACCTTCGGTACACCCAAAACAACACTAAAACAACCTCGGGTTCAAGCCTAAGAACATCTAAACTTCCAAAACTCGCCAACGATGTCGAAACCCATCAAACCACGTCCGAATGACCTCAAATTTTGCACACACGTCACAAATGACACTATGAGCCTACTCCAACTCCCATAATTCTGTTCCGACCCCGATATCTAATTTTCCACTGCCGACCAAAATCGCCAAATTTCCAACTTTCGGAAATTCAAGCCTAATTCTACCATGAACCTCCAAATTACATCCCGGACGCACTCATAAGTCTAAAATACCCAATGGAGCTAACTGGATCATAAAAATCCAAATCCGAAATTGTTTACTCATAAGTCAACTTTCGATTGACTTTTATAACTTAGCTTTCTAACTAAGAAACTAAGTGTCTAAAGTCACTCCAAAACTACTCCGGACCCAAACCTACCAACCCAATTTAACTCAAAACAGCTGAACAACACATAATGAAGCAAAAATGGGGGAAATGGGGCTACAACTCTCGAAACGACCGACCGAGTCGTTACATCCTCCCCCTGTTAAACAAACATTCGTCCTCGAAAGAGTCTAACAAAAAAAGCATACCCGGTATCACAGAATCTGAAGCAATAGCGTCTGGTCTGGATGGGAGGGCATAGAAACGGGCCTGACAACCTTCTGATCTGCCTCCCCCTCTCGGGCGACCCATAGCTGACTAGGCTCTGCCCCTAGCTGGCTGAGCTCCACCCCTAGCTGGTTGGGCGGGTAGTGGAGGAACTTGTGCTGGTGGCATCGGTCGAGTACTCCCCTGTGGAGTCCCACCCAACAACCTAGGGCAATATCTCATAATGTGACCAAAATCCCCGCACTCGAAACAACCTCTTCTCTAACGATACTGTTTCTCCTGATGTCCAAATAAACTACCCGGTGATACATGAGTGGACGGGACATGATGAGAACCATGCACTGGCAGTGCACTAAATGATGACCGACCCTACTAAAACTGACCCCCTGAGGAGAACCATTGAATCCACCTGGCCCACGAGGCCTCTTAGCTTCCCTCTCAACCCTCTCCTGTCCACGAACCATCTCAATCTATCGAGCTATGTCGACAACCTCATCAAAGATAGCACCAGATACTCTCTCTCTGTAATAAGCAATCGAAGCTGAAAACTGAGGCAATCTATAAACCTCATAATCCTCTCTCGGTCTGTGGGAACCAACCAGACCACATGACGAGCCAATTCGAAGAACCGCATCTCATACTAGGTAACAGAAAACTCACCCTGGCAAAGCTGCTCAAACTATTTGCACATCTCCTCTCTGCGGGACTCAGGTACAAACTTCTCCAGAAAGAGAACGGAGAACTGCTGCCAAGTAAGGGGCGCTGCGCCAACCAGCCTATGCCTCTCGTAAGCCTTCCACCAACTAAGTGCATCCCCAGAGAACTGGAAAGTAGTGAATGAGACCCCACTGGTCTCCAGAATACCCGTGGTCTAAAGCATCATCTGACACTTGTCCAAGAAACCTGTGCATCCTCACCCTCAACACCACTAAATGACGGAGGCCGGAGCCTCCCAAACCTCTCTAATATGCGCTGCTCATCCTCTGGCATCACAAGAGCTACTTAGCCCTAAGCAGCTGCAACCGGCTGGGTTGGGGGTTCCCCCAGCGTCTGTAGTCCTTGAACAACCTGCTCAGGTGTGCGAGCGGTGGGAGTCTGAGTGCCTCCCCCGACCTAAGAAGCAGCTGTGATCGTAGTAACTGAAACAACTTGAGCAAGGCCGGTACACACTGATAGAATTAGGGTCAGGTCCTCCTGAAGGCCTGGAATAGAAATAGGCACAGGTGGTGCCTAAGTTGGTCCTGCCTGAACATCTACCTCCGGGACCTGGTCCTGAGCATGGACAACTGGTGGATCCGTAGGTGCTACCTCAGCTGCTACGCTGGCGATGTCTCCGCCCCTACCACGGCCTCTACCGTAGCCTCAGCCTCTCGTCGCCCGAGCTGGTGGTTGTCCCTCTTGACCGGTAGCACGAGTCCTCACCATCTATGAGAGAATGAAATAACAGATGTTTAGTTACAATAATACACAGAACGCACGACAAGAATCCAAGAATGTTAAATTTTCCTAAAGGTTCTGCAGCCTCCCAAAGATAAGTACAGACGTCTCCGTACCGATCCACAAGGCTCTACTAAACCCACTCATGACTCGTGAGACCTATGTAACCTAGCCTCTAATACCAACTTGTCATGACCCCAAACCTAAACCATGTCGTGATGGCGCCTATCGTGATAACAAGCAAGCCTATTTCCCAAAATAATACTACTAATTTGATTATAAGAATTTGATAAAACGTTTTCAATATTTGAATTTCTCAAAATACAAGCTAACTCTGAATATAGATAATGAAAATACATAAACGAGCCCCAAACATCAGGTGTCACTAAGTCAAGAGCGTCTAAATCTACGAACTAAGATATACAAACTGTCTAACTATCAATACAGTCCCCAAAAAAGAAATAGATGATAAAAGAAGTAACAAGATCATGTGGAAGCTAGCAGCTACCTTGTTACTAATTTGATTATAAGAATTTGATAAAACATTTCCAATATTTGAATTTCTCAAAATGCAAGCTAACTCTGAATATAGATAATGAAAATACGGAAACAAGCCACAAACATCGGGGTGCCACTAAGTCATGAGCGTCTAAATCTAAAAACTAAGATATATAAATTGTCTAACTGTCAATACAGCCCAAAAGAAGAAATAAATGATAAAAGGAGTAACAAGGTCCTGCGGACGCTAGCAGCTACCTTGCAGTCTCCAAAGATAGTCGGCCTGACTCAACGATCGTCGCGCTCTAACTCGCCTGGATCTGCACATAAAATGCAGGGTGTAGTATGAGTACAACAGACTTAGTAGTAACAGAAATAACTAAGGAACTGAGTAGTAGTGACAAGCTAAGCAAAACAATCCAATTATTTCTTTTCACAATTTAAGAAACAGGAGTAAGTAGGTAATTTCCATAAATCAACAAATGCTACAAGGCAATCAGCAGGTAAATGCAGCAAAAGTAATGAAACCTCACAGCAATGTCACTCCATCACTCAACTCTCAGTGCACACACTCAATAAGTATCTGCGCTCACTAGGGCTGTACAGACTCCGGAAGGGCTCCTACAGCCCAAGCGCTAAGCACAGACAACTAATGTGCTGCACGGACAACTCATGTGCCATAATATCAATGTCTGGATCCGCACAGACAACTCACATGATACACGGACAACTCACGTGCTATAATCAAATATCTCACAATAGGCCCTCGGCCTCACTCAATCATGTACCTCTCTAGCCTCACAATTCTCAACAAATAAGGGAACACAACCCAATTCAAGTATTACAGCATATCAAAAAAATAATAAAGACTAAGGTAAACATGTGCAAGAATTTCTATGACTGATTGAAAATAATGTGCGCATGAATAAAGCCTAAGCATGATCTCTAACATGAAGGCTGTCAAGTTCAACAACATGTAAATACATAAATACATAGAATGGCTATTAGGACTTGTCTATTCCTAGTACACCGATTGCGCTTCAATTTTATCATTACGACATCATACTGAAAAAATGTCAAACAGTGTAGAATATTTATTTGATATCTCAAAAGTACCACGGCAAGACTTTTCTCCCCGGAAAGAAGACTCATTTTTAGATCAACCAAGAAGGGGTAGTTATTTGAGAGAACGGATGAGGTGATAAGTGACAGAAATAAAACATATATGCAACTTAAAATTAGACAGATAGAGAGTATATACCAAAGTTAAAGCATATATGCCACCTAAATGTGCCTCGATAATTGTCCAAGTAGGCCCACTTTGGCCTACAACATAGACACAAGATCATCGGAAGTATTAAAATAACGTACACATCATAGTAAAATACAGCTTGTGATTGACCAAAGAGAACTTACCCAAAGAGGGAAAATGGATATCCTCCATAAACACGGTTACATATTAGAAATATAAGATTAAATATCCACAACAGGAAGACATATTTGGTCCTTCCGCATACCTACAAATACAAAGGTATAGTAAATAAAAACAGAATAACTTCTTTTGCCATGTGGGACTATTTTCCGCAACTTTAACAATAAAGATATTTTCAGTTATGAAAATCCTCCACATCCATCACTAGGGGTGGCAAACGAGCGGGTCGGAAATGAGTGGGTCAAAATGGGTAATTTAAAAAACGAATAAATTATCCGACCCGACTCATATTTGAGACGGATAAAACATGGGTTTATCCGACGGATAATATGGATATCCATATTATCCATGACGTCTTAAATATGATCACTTATGAGAGAATTCCTAGTCTTCCAAACTTGAGGAACTCCAATTTAAGGCTTTAAGAATGTAAAAGTTAAACACATTAGTTATCCATTTGGTTAACCATTTTCTAAGTGGATAATATGGTTCTTTATCCATATTCGACCCGTTTTATATGGTTCATTATCCAACCCATTTTTTGATGGATAATATGGGTGGATAACTATTTTTTTTAACCATTTTGACACATCTATCCAGCACTATGGAATGAAAATTGTCTAGTTGTAGCTCTTGCAGAAAGATGCAAAATATCTGCAACACAGCTAAAAAGTAAATCTCCAAAGGAAAGAAAGCAGATTTGAATATCACATATTCTCTATATCAACAATAGACTATGAAACTAAAATTCCACGATACAAACCTTAACTAGAAGATAATTAGTTGAAGCAATTGACAAGATGTATACAATGCTGCAGCAAAAACAAAACGTCACAAAGGAATCCCGAGATCCATAATGGAAAAATATTACTTTTTAAATTTTAAAATAGAAAACACACCAAGCTCCATGGAGATATGACAAATAAGCCATCGACAGTAAACGCCAAACGATTGACATTCCTTTTTCTTTTAGGCCATATGATCTAGATACAGTAGCCACTAGAGCGAAGATTCCAAAAACCAAGGTAAGAATCGGCAAGTTGCCCCGAAAATTTCTCCATTGAGCATCTGATACATCCTAACAATAGAGAAAAACTTAACAAATAGGATGAAAAATATCTAAAATGTTACTAGATGCACAATTGATACACAAATGACTACTCCCTCTGTATGAAAAATAATGGCGAGGTGCGTACCGAAGTCTATGCATATAATTTAATATGCTAATTCGAACATCACACCTTAATTCTTGAAATAAAGTTTTCATACATGCGTAATGTTATCCATGAAAAAAAATTCTACAGAAAATGTTCAACGTTGGAAAATCATTTTTTGGATCAACTACGAGAAAAATAATTTGACAATGCTACGAGCCACAAACATCGGGGTGTCACTAAGTCATGAGCGTCCAAATCTATAAACTAAGATATATAAACTGTCTAACTGTCAATACAGCCCAAAAGAAGAAATAAATGATAAAAGGAGTAACAAGGCCCTGCGGATGCTAGCAGCTACCTTGCAGTCTCCAAAGATAGTCGGCCTGACTCAACGATCGCCGCGCTCTAACTCACCTGGATCTGCACATAAAGTGCAGGGTGTAGTATGAGTACAACAGACTTAGTAGTAACAGAAATAACTAAGGAACTGAGTAGTAGTGACATGCTAAGCAAAACAATCCAATTATTTCTTTTCACAATTTAAGAATAAACAGGAGTAAGTAGGTAATTTCCATAAATCAACAAATGTTACAAGGCAATCAGCAGGTAAATGCAGCAACAGTAAAAGTAATGAAATCTCACAGCAATGTCACTCCATCACTCAACTCTCAGTGCACACACTCAATAAGTACCCTGCGCTCACTAGGGCTGTACAGACTCCGGAGGGGCTCCTACTGCCCAAGCGCTAAGCACAGACAACTCATGTGCTGCACGGACAACTCACGTGCCATAATATCAATGTCTGGATCCGCACAAACAACTCACATGCTGCACGGACAACTCACGTGCTATAATCAAATATCTCACAATAGGCCATCGGCCTCACTCAATCCTGTACCTCTCTAGCCTCACAATTCTCAACAAATAAGGGAAAACAACCCAATTCAAGTATTACAGCATATCAACAAAATAATAGAGACTATTGATGAAAATGATGATGAAGAAATAGATTTTGATGAAACGCAATCGGATGATGATACACCCACTAATCATGCTCCTGAAGTTAATCCAACTAGTAATAATCCAAATGATGTCTCGTCTGACCCTCATGTTACTTCCCCTACTTTTTCTAGACAACCTTCTAAACGAACAAAAACATATGTTGTTTGACCATTTTTTACTCAACTAAGAGAAAAAAATATGGCTAAGTGTAAAACTTGTGGCAAAGAGTTAATTTTTAAATATGTTGGTTGCGGGGGGAGTTTGTCTAGACACATAATGCCACACCCTCAAGATAAAGTTAGATATCTTCGTATAAAAACTTTGGCCGAGGGGACAAGTGTACCTAGTTAGGCTGAGCTTAGTACCGGGTCAAATCAATTTCAACCGGGAATTAACAGTGTTATCGGGGTGTTTTATATTATGATCCAAAAAAGATTGGGAAGAATTGGCAAATGGGTTAGCACTTGAAGATGAGGAGTTGTCTAAAATTTCGGACGCAATAGCCTCAATTAAAATAAATGCTCAAACTATTTCTCTAGTTGTAGCTCTTGCAGAAAGATGCAAAATATCTGCAACACAGCTAAAAAGTAAATCTCCAAATGAAGCTTAGAGGTTGAAGATCGGGAGACACAAGTCACGCTACTATCTGTTTAAACAACGAAAGCTATCCTTGAAGATGCATGTTTACATGCTTTGTACTGAAGAACTCAATATAATCTGGTATAGAAACCATCTGGATTGGATTCAATGAATTGGATCCAACGGATTGTGAGTTAAAGACTTTTGATACGAATGCCATTATATGTTACACCAGAGAAAAAAAGAAGTGGTCAGAATTTGATTTAAACTTGAATGAAAATACTCGGAATAACCTCCAAAGTAATCTGTCCAAAAAATGTTTTGTCGGAAAAATCATTGTAGCTACTGGAAAGTCAGTGCAGTTTTCGGAAAATCTCAAAGTGATCGGAATACAAAAATAAAGTATGGGTAGGCCCGAAACTACCGGACGATCCAACTATTCAACAAGAACTTTTCCAAAATCTGGCCGAAAATAGTCTTACGCGTCGGCGCGTGGGTCGGATCTCGAAGGATTTTTGTTTTCTTTTTCGGCATGTGAGGGCGCATGGCTGTAAGTTTTTCGGTGGGGTTGACTGAGGTTTGGTCGTGTGAGCCTGAAGAGTCGTGTGGTGGTGTTGGTTTTCGCACAACACCAACGGAAAGTGATTTGCTTGCAAACAACCTTCTAAGTCGCTGAAAAATAGCATGGCGACAAGGTGTTTCTTCCCAGAAGTCACCGAAATGATGAACATCGATCAGTTTCTCACTAATGCTCTGATACAGTGATGAAATAATAATAGGTATCTACTTCCCGATGTGGGACACTGTCACGACCCAATTCTCCCTCTGACTGGGTCTCGTGACGGCACCTAGTCTAGACGACTAGGTAAGCCTATTAATTAAGCGAAATTTAGATAAAACAGGTAAAATAATAGTACGTGAAATAAATCATACTAAAGTCGACGCCGCTCGGCATTAACAGTTACTTTACCCAGAACCTGGAATATCCCAATACATCACAAGCTACTCTACTGCTCAATAAGTACAACTGGATAGAAAAGACCGTATAGTTTCATCTACAAGTACTACGACTGCAAGATAGGAAGGGGACTCGGAGATCTACGGACGCTGCAGATTATACCTCGAGTCTCCAGATACCGCTGCTGCTGGCTAGCTGAGATACCGCGTACTAGGACCTGGATCTGCACATGGGGAAAAACATGCGCAGAAAGGCGTGAGTACTCCACATTCGCTACCCATTAAGTGCCAAGCCTAACCCCAGTCAAGTAGTGACGAGGTCAGGTAGAGGCCCTACTGAGGTTT
>ML272151.1:0-10298 GCA_005239495.1 Nicotiana undulata | reverse complement strand
TAATCATCCCTCAATGGCCCAAAAATCAGAATTCACATTTTCATCAAACACCTCTCTCTTCCCCCAACAATTTCTTATGAATTCTATGGATTTGGAAGAGGAAATTCCCAAGAAATTGAAGAAATTAACATGCGGAGGGTTAGAGAATCACTTACCTGAGTTTCTAGGCCGAAATACCCGTTCTAGAGCTCTTGGGGTCGTCAACAATAAAGGAAATATGATTTTTGGGAAAGAATTCACGACTTGGGCCTTTTAATAGGACTGCCCAGCAGTTTCCGCACCTTCGACCTTTGGATCGCAGGTGCAGACTCGCACCTGCGGGAAATATTACGTACCTGCGATTGGCCTGGCCCTGGAGGAGGTCGTGCCTGCGGGCCTTTGTCCGCGCCTGCGAGAAGAGGATCGCCCCTGTGGCTGGAGCCACACTTGCGTAGGGATTTCTGCTGGTGCGAACCTCGCGCCTGCGGCTCATGGACCGCAGGTGCGGTCACACCAGTAAATTCCCACCAGCTATGAGTTTTGCTCGTTTTCGACCCTGATCGGGGTCCGGGAGACCCCTGGGCCCACACGAGCCCTCAAAAAATTATACCAACAAGTCCCAAATCACATGACGGACTTGCTCGAGCTCCCAGAACACTAAAAACATCATTCAAACCAAGAATCACTCTCCAAAAGCCTTAGATCAAACATAGGATTTCAAGAAAAATCAAGTGGCTCATCAATACGCCGAACAGGTCTATAATGCTCGGAATGACCCCAAATTTTGCGGGCAAGTCATAAATGACTATACAAAACTATTGCCAGTTCCGGAATTCCATTCGGACAATGATATCACGAGGTCCAATTCCAGGCTGAATTCCAAATCTTACGAAATCCTGAATTCCAATTCAGGTGCCGAAATACTCCCGGGTCATCAGAAACTCGAGGCGAACACACTTCCAAGTTCGAAATCATCATCCAGAGCTGCTGGAGCTGTCAGAACTCGATTCCGAGGTAGTTTGCTCAAAATGCTTCTCGGAACCAAAAATCAGCCAAATATGCTAGCCTTCAGGAACCAAGTGTTCCTGAACTGGCCAAATCACTTCTGAATCTCGAACTACCTGCCCACACAAGTCATAAGGCACGATTAGTCTCTATTGGAAGAGTCATTCATGGGAACGGAGTCCCAACACACAAAATGACCGGTTGGGTCGTTACAAAGGGGCACTATCAAAACGCCTTGAGGCTTATGTGTGGGCTTATTTTTATGGGCCTTACGCCCTGATGCGCCTGATTATGCGCCCTAACACGTCACCCAGGGCTCTCCTAGCTATTCCTATGCAAATTATGTGTCGAATTCACATTACCACTTTTTACTCTCAAAATTCTTTTCATAAATATGAATATGAAGATTGTAAATAACTCAAATAATGAGGCATGGTATTGCTTATTTACTAATTGAGAACATTGTGAGGGTGTATATCATTTGAGTTTTTTATCCTAAAAATAGATAACAAAAATTTATATCTTTACTTGCCAGATCTTCATGTCTTAGTTCAATGTCTCTCAGAATAATTATACATCTATTATTTTGCATTTAAAAATAGTTTTCTATTTACTCATGAAGGAGTAATATTAAAATTATAGTATTAATAAAATTTATAGTGTATTTATTACTAGGGAGGTAAAATATGCAGTTTCATAATATTTATTCAGAAATTTGTCACGATCCAAATCCTAATATAGGTCGTGATGGCGCCCAACACCAATGTTAGGCAAGCCGGTACTATTCATCTAGTGAGTTCCATTTAGTGTTATAAAAACCATTTTGATAATACTTAAGTTTTTGTCTCAAGACGTGTGAAGATAGAAAATATCATAGGCAAATTTAATTGCAATGAACAAGGAGTTAAATTTAAATAATTACATATCCAAAAGAATAGTCAACCAATGTGCGCGTGCCAGGAACTAGTGTCACAAGTTTACATGCATCTAGTAGAAGAAATAAAAATGATACATCTATCCTACTGTCTGAGAGGATATAGACAGAATACAAAAGGAAAGTGAAAGACTCCAACGTGTTGCTGAACAACATCAAGGGAAGCAGCTTACCGTGAAATCTCTAACCTCGAGAAAAGTCAAGAACAAGCTCCAGACTGATAACCAGATGCACCTGCCTCAGAACCTGTACAATTAAGTACAAAAGCGTACCTTTGAGTACATAAACATCATGTACCCAGTAAGTATCAAGTCTAATCTCGAAGAAGTAATGACGAGAGGTCGACTTGACACTTACTAGGGCCAAAACAGTGTATTTAAAGGTAAGACTAAGCATCAATACCAATTATGAATACTTAATTAAGACAAGAAATGCTAAGTATTCCCACAAGTATACTTATATGTCAAATTCCTATCATACATTTTACTAATTCGTTTTCCACGTCATTTAACAGTTTAACAATCACGGAAATATATCAAGCAGGTAACATGAGAATAGTGTGCCGAGGACGTACGGACTGATCCAACAAATTAATAAATGTGCACTGCCGAAGGGTCAAACGGCGCGAACCATAGATTCATCTATTAACTTGTCGAGGCGAACGGCCCGCTCCCATGAGAGTAGTGGAAGAAATCACACAGCTCGTGGAATATAATTGCGAAGCGGTTTCACATAAGCATAACACATTTCCTTAATCTATTTCTTTCAATCAAAGGATTTACTTGAAACCTTTATGCTCTTATGTTATCAATGTAAACTTCCGTTCAAAGAAATTAACACATGTAATTCAATTAACAACGTTCACAAGGCATGGTGTAAACCTAACTACCCGGACATAATAAGAATAGTCAATACGCACAGACTCTTGTCACTTAGTACGTACGTAGTCCCCCCACAATTCATTTACATAATCAATTATTTAACCTAGGGGAAAGTTCCCTCTTACGAGGTTAGAAAGGAGAATTACTTGTTTCAAGCCTACTTCCCTATTCAAGAATGTGCCCAAATATCCGAATGTGTCTCCCAACAACTCGAAACTAACCAAACATTACATGAATTAGTCAATCTATGCTTGAAAGTTCACAATTTTCTATTTAGATGTCTATCCAACCTAGTTTTTGCAGAATTCCTAAAATTCACCCCCGGGCCCACATACTCGGATTCCGGAAATTTTCAAGGGAAGTTGTTACCCATAACCTAAGGATCAATAATATATTTACTAGTTTCCATAACATATTCGGTCAAAATCCTATTTTATCAAAACCCTAGGTTTTGCTCAAAATCCATGATTTTCACTAATGTTTGTGTGTTAATCTACCCAAAACTAAGTAATAACTCACACTAAGTAGGAAATACATTACCTCAAGTTTCTAAGTTGAAATCCCTCCTTTGGAAGCTCCTAAATCACCTAAGGATACAATAAATGGCCTAAAAAATGTCTAAGTCCCATTTTTAAAATGACCTCACTGCCTCCAACACTTTCGCACATGCGGCGAGTGGACCGCACATGCGGTATCACTTCTGTGAACCAATGTCCGCATCTGCAGAAAGGGGAAAAAGGGTAGGTGTCACACCTGCAGAAGGGACCCCTCACCTGCGGAACCTGGGCATCCGCTCAAAGATCGCATCCGCGAGGCTGGGATCGCTTCTACGGTCTCGCACCTTCGGCTGGCTAATAGCAGGTGCGGTTGCACCATATCTTGTAATGAACCGGTCAGTCATTTTGAGAGTTAGCGCCCCGATCCCCTAATAACTACTTTCCCCATGTCTATTTCTGCTTTTGGGACTTGTCGGAATGATTAGTTTTGAATTTCGAAGAGTTTTTGGACACATAGTCCTTATATGTGAATTTAAGCTTTGGAAATTGGGTCGATGTTAGAACTGTGTGAATACAGATCCGAAGTGGAATTCAATGGACTCCGTCAGCTCCGTTGAGTGATTTTAGGGTTAGGACCGTGTTCAGTATGTATTTTCGAGGTTTGTAGAAGATTTAGGCTTGAATTGGCGAAAGTTAGAATTTTTGCGATTTTGGCTGATAGGTGAAATTTTGATATCAGACTCGTAATGGGATTCCATAAGTGGAAGCAGGTACGTAGTGTCATTTATGACCTATGTGTAAAATTTGAGGTCATTCGGACTAGATTTGACGTGTTTCGGCATCGGTTGTGGATTTTGGAAATTTCATAAGTTCTTAGGCTTGAATCCATGCATAATTGGTGATTCTGATGTTATGTGATGTGTTTTGGAGGCTCGCCTAAGTTTGGATAAGGTATTAGGACTATTTGGTAAGCTTGGTTGAGGTCTCGAGGGCCTCGGGGATTTTTCGGATGCTCAATGGGATGAAATTGGACATAGGAAACCAGCTGAAGCATTGCTGGTTCTGGTGTCTCGCACCTGCTGATGGGGGAGCCGCAGGTGTGGACACGTAGGTGCGGGTAGGGGCTTCGCAGGTGCGGTCTTGGCTAAGGCCAGCCATACTCTCTGGTGCGGTCTGGGTTCCGCAGGTGCGGAGCCGCAGATGCGGCCTAGTGACCGCAGGTGCGGCCCCAGCCCTGTTAGTGAGTTTTCGCACCTGCGATGGATTTTTCGCAGATGCGGGATTCGCAAGTGCGGTCCAAGAGTCGCAGGTGTGGAATTCCTGGGTTGTTTATATAAAATCCTAGGGTTTGAAATTCATATTTTCTAAAACGATTTGAAGCTCGGGAGTTGGCCATTTTCAGTGTGTTTTGAGGAGAAGCTTCATAGGTAACGATTTCTAGCCTTAATTCACTTGTTCATCATTAACCCATTGCAATTTCTTCAATCTAATCAATGAAATTGGGTGAAAATTTATGAAAATGGAAGGAAGTTCCCCAAGTAGAAATCTAAGGATTCTAGGAGATTTTGATGTCGGATTTTGATGATTCTTGTTCGAGTGAGTTCGTGAGTGAATGGGTGTTCTAAATTTATAACTTTCACTCGTTTCCGAGACATGGGCCTGGAAGACGTTTTGTGCAATTTTCCTAATTTCGCGTATTAGCTTCGAACTAATTAGCTATATTGATTCCTTAAAGTGATATTTACATTATGCAATTGAATTGAATAGACTTGGGCCATTCGGAGTCAGATACTAGTGGCAAGAGCGTGGTTTTGAGTTGAATAGCACAGTCAAGGTAAGTGGCTTGCCTAACTATGTGTTGGGGACTTCCCCTTAGGTTCTTTTGATACTATTTGTTGTATGGGCGTCGTGTACGTGAGATGACGAGCACGTACACAGGCCATTGTTGCTTAAATTCCATTTTTCCTATCCATGCCATAAATCATTTTACTCATATTTAATTGTCAATGTGCTACTTGTGTAGTTTAGATTAGGAAGAAGCATGCCTACATGTTTTACCTAAATTCCCTATTTGATACAATGTGTACCATGTTAGTTAGTCTTTATCTTGTTCTTGTTTGTGACTCTTATCCTGAGTTGTTTAAGTACACCGCATCCGGCATTCATTCGCATTGCATATTTAAATTGGGACTACGGACGTATTCCAGGAGCTTTCCCCCTGTACTGCATATTTAAATTGGGACTACGGACGTATTCCGGGAGCTTTCCTCTTGTACTGCATATTTAAATTGGGACTACGGACGTATACCGGGAGCTTTCCCCATGTACTTCATCTTTACATTAAACAACGGGACGTATCCTGGGAGATTCCACCGTGTAATACTTTGTACTGAGCCAAGGGCTCCTTGTTGCAATTTTACATTTAGATTATGGTTTCTACTGCTTAACTTAGCTTTTATATCTTCTGTACTATTTTAAATTATTTTACTTATAAAAATCTAGTAGAGCCTTAACCTGACCTCGCCACTACTTGACTGGGGTTAGGCTTGGCACTTACTGGGTACCAATTGTGGTATACTCATGCCCTTTCCTGCACATGTTTTTCATGTGTAGACCTAGTTACCAACACTCCATTTCGTGGCTAGGGGTCCGAGCAGCTGCTTCGAGGAGACCGAAAGGTAATTCTGCCGCGTCTGCAGAGTCCTTCGAGTCACCTTCCGCTCCAGACTTAGATTTTTCATGTATTTTCCCTTACGTTGTATAGAGCTACTTTTGAGATAGAGCTTGTGACTAATGTGATATTCCGGGTTTTGGGAGTTATAATTGCACGGGCCGAGTGGATAAGTTATGCCTACTTATGTTCCTTTCTATCTTTATTTATTTATATTTATTTTTCACAAATTTAGGCTTACCTAGTCATAGAGACTAGGTGCCGTCACGATACCTTTCGGAGGGTGAATCGGGTCGCGACAAATCTGGTGCACCAGCAGCTCGTTTAGAGCTTGAACTTGCCTCGCGCGACGTCCAATGATCCGGGGCCCCCGAGGCCCCGTCCAAATATACTAACAAGTTCTAAATCATAATACAGACTCGCTCGAACCTTCGTAACGTCCAAAACAACATTAAATCTACGAATCATACCCCAAAACCAACTAAATCCAACTTATGAACTTTAAGTTCTTGAATTCACTTTCAACATGCCGAAACATACCTATACTACTCAGAATGACACCAAATTTTGCGAGCAAGTCATAAATGACATGACGGAACTATTCGCAATTTCGGAATTCCGTTTGGACCTCGATATCATAAAAACACGTCCCAAACCTCAAGTTTTGAACTTAAAGAATCATATTTCATTATTTGGCACCGAAATGCTCCCGGGTCATCCAAAATCCGTTCCGAACATACGTCCAAGTCCGAAATCATCATACGAACCTACTGGAACTTTCAAATCTCGATTCTGAGGTCGTTTACCAGAAATGTTGACGAAGTCAAACTTGGCCTTTAAGGCCAACCTTAAGGAACTAAGTGTTCCAAATTCCACCCAACTCTCCCGAAGCCTGAACTAACCATCCCCGCAAGTCATAAATCACTAAAAGCAAATACGGAAAGTCTCATTTAGGGGCACGAGGTTCTAGAACGCAAAACGACTTGTCGGGTCGTTACAAAATTATAATATATAATTGTCTGAAATTTAACACATTATAGTTGTTTTGTTAGTAACTTTAACATTATTGCTTTATTTATATTTGCAAAATAGGCTAGATATTTTTTTTTCTATGAGTTTCTTTAAATTTTCCAGTTTTCTTGAACTTTTAATGTACTTTTTATATTCTTGTGTTATAATGTTATATTATTAATTTATAAATTAGAAAATTTAAAGATCAATGGAGCTTACGCCCCGTGTCTCGAGGCATATGCCTCGCCCTGTATCAAGTAAATGTCTCGCCTCATGCTCCTGCCTTTTAAAACAGTGATGTCGTTATGAATAGAATTGTAATTGGAGTGAATGTCTATCTTTTAGAGAGTTTGTTACTTTGTGGCTAAGTCATTTTTTTCCTATAAATAGAGGGATCTTACCCCATTGTAAATCATCCCAAATAAATAAGAGTTCTCTCTCTACTTTTCTATGTAATATTCTTATCTTTTTATATTATTTTATAACACGTTATCAGCACGAGACTCTTACCAATTGAGTAGAAGCCTTGGGATTGAGCATAATGATTGCCAATTTTTCCATGAACTTCCTTCATGATTAAATTCTGCATTTAAGGTAATTATTTTACTTTAAGGTAAATTCTTTTAAATTCTTGAAATTCTATAATTTGATTTTAAATACAAAGAAAGACGATAAATTTTTATTTTAACTCTAATGGAGTTTTAAAGAAATTATAACCACCCAAAGTGGTAAAACTTGTGTGCCTTGCCATGATAAAATTCATGTATGATTGTGGGCAAAGAATTGAAAACATGTCCCATTGAATTTGCTCTATTCTCATTCCCTTAAGAGAATGTGATAGCAGTAGCCAGTATGTGATAAGTCTGACAGAAGAAAAAATTAATACTATGAATATATCAATGGATGTGGATGTAGCAATAGAAGAAATTATAATCGTCATCATTGTGGTAATGAGACCAATAAGGTTCTCAAAATAATCCATCACTTTGTGAAAGTAATATTTGTCATCGATTTGACATGAGATTTTGTAAATCACATATAGATGATTATGGTCCATTCAAGATGTGAACATGACAACATCTGATTTATGCATACATATTCATTCTTGGAAGAATATGAACGTGCTAGTGGTAGTGAATATACCACGCTCAACTCTAAAAGGAGGTTTGAGATGATATAAGAAAATAATATCATTATTATGGCATGAATGGTCATTGGTCACGTACCTATTGTACGCCAAAATATTTTGGCAATGTGATTACTAAAGGATAACACTAATGCAAGAAACAGATCTTGCAAATAATTTTGACAATGACCATAATTTATAATTTTCTATTTAAAAGTGACATTCACCATATGGATGTTGATGAATACGTGGTAGTACCAAAATAATTGATAGCTCTGGAAGAGCCAATTATTACTATTTTTGAGCAATATAATTGATTATCATGTAAATTTATTGTGTTGAAGTCTCAAAGAAACTTATTGAGTTTCTAAAGTATTCGCGAAAGCGGTTGGTTATATTGAGACTATAAATAAAGGAAAGATTTAATATCTTCCATTACTACAACTTGTATCGGGGTAATATGTATGTGAAAAGATACCCGTTTTATTCTCCAGTTTGTACTATGCAAACAAAAGAATACCACAATAAAGTAGAAGTTTATTGATATAAAAACACACATCATAATGAGTTTATTTATAATTACACACATCATGGTGTAATCCTAAAGTTTATCAATATTGATAATTTATCCAGTTAGCATAATTGGTTTAGCCATATTAATTAAGTATGATGTGCCAATAAAAGAAGAGAATTCACATGGATAAATATTAAAGAGCAAGAATGTTCTTTACGAATTCTCTTATATTGCTTGTTCTCGCGATTATTATACCAACTAACATTGGGATTGAATCCCTTGAATTCTGGAATTTATCAAAGGTGAATATGGTCCTATTTACCTTTATGCATATCACGTAAGATGCATCTATGATATGGTTACATGTGAGATTATTATCAACCCGCAACTTGATGTTTGAGAGGTAACTTGCTTAATAATTTAATTTAGAGCATAATTTCCAGATTGTCTATTGTAACGACTCGGTCGGTCGTTCTGAGAAGTTTAGCCCCTCTTCCCCTATTTCTGCTTTATTTTGTGTTTTTAAGTTCACTTGTGTTGTGTTGGGTCGGTTGGCTCGGGTTCTGAGTGATTGTTGAAAGAAAGGAGACACTTAGTCTCTTAAGTTGGTTAAATAGTTGGCAAAATTTACTAGAAGTTGACTTATAGGTATATGATCTCGGAATGTGGTTTTTATGGCTCGGATAGCTTCTTTAGGTGATTTGAGACTTAGGAGTGTGTTCGGAATGTTGTTTGGAGGTCCGAAGTTGAATTAGGCAATTGGATTTTTGGCGATTTGCGGTCGATAGTGGAAAATAAGCTATCACGGTCGGAATGAAATTTCGGAAGTTGAAACAGGTTTGTAGTTGCAACGACCCAGACGGTTGTTTTTTGTGTTGGGACTCCGTTCCCGTGAATGACTCTTCCCATAGCGACTACTCGTGCCTTATGACTTGTGTGGGCAGGTAGTTCGAGGTTCAGAAGTGATTTGGCCAGTTCAGGAACACTTGGTTCCTGAAGGCTAGCCTATTTGGCTGATTTTGGCTCCGAGAAGCATTTTGAGCAAACGACCTCGGAATCGAGTTCTGACAGCTCCAGCAGCTCTGGATGATGATTTCGGACTTAGGAGTGTGTTCGCCTCGGGTTTCTGATGACCCGGGAGCATTTCGACACCTGAATCGGAATTCAGGATTCCATGTNGTTTGATCTAAGGGGTTTTGGAGAGTGATTCTTGGTTTGAATGATGTTTTTAGTGTTCTGGGAGCTCGAGCAAGTCCGCCATGTGATTTGGGACTTGTTGGTATAAATTGTCGAGGGCTCGAGTGGGCCCAGGGGTCTCTCGGATCCCGATCAGGGTCAAAAACCAGCAATTGAACTGCTGGTGGGAAATTACTGGTGTGAACGCACCTGCGGTCCATGAGCCGCAGGCGCGAGGTTCGCACTAGCGGAATTCCCTTCGCAGGTGCGGCTCCTTCCGCAGGAGAGGCCTTCTCCTCGCAGGCGCGGCTCCGCAGCAGCTGACAAAGGCCCGCAGGCGCGACCTTCCCCAGGGGCCCAGGCCATCGCAAGAGCGGCCTATTCTCCGCAGGCGCGGACAAATGTCCGCAGGTGCGATAAATCTCCCAGTGCCCAGGCCATTTTCCGCAGGTGCGAGTCCGCACCTGCGATCCAAAAGTCGCAGGTGTGGAAACTGCTGGGCAG